>JXSR01S004693.1:22550-45613 GCA_000969725.1 Ophiothrix spiculata
GTGATGTATCATCATCTTTATTTGTTTCTGCAGGGTGTATATGTATTACAAGATAATAATTTCAAGTTATTAGCACCAATGTCAGCTGGCAAGCAGTATATAGAAGCAGTTCCAAGGGTAAGTTATAAGCTTGGGTTAGGAATGGGGAGGAACTTCCATTCATATTGGATAATTTTGTGATTAATGCATTTTACTCCAAATCTATATTTTTATTTGCAGGAAAATATTGTCTCCACACTTGAATCAATGGGTTATAAAGTAGGTCAACGAATGATTGAAAGATCTACCAGGGAAACGCCGAGATTCAGCACAGAATTAGACATCATTAAATTTGTCTGCAAAGATTTCTGGTCAGGGGCGTTCAAAAAACAAGTAGATAATCTGAGAACCAACCACCAGGTATGTTGACATCATTCAGCAATACATAGGACTCTGGAAAATTCGTCAGTCGCATCACTCACCGGTCTATGTATACATGACATTTTTAAAGTTTTTGAGAAAGTTTGTCTGGATTGATATATCAATGATTTCTTCATATCTACCAAGTTATAGGCCCTGATTTAGCCTTTTTAACAAGAAATAATTAATTAATTTTGGGATATATGCGTTCTATCAGATCTGGTTCTATTTAAATTTAGTGTTTCACAAACTGCACTATATGCAAAATTCTTAGTCACTGAGTGCGATTTTACTTCCTAATAAGGAATTTTGGCCATCCATTATGAGACGATAGATGACAGTGCGTTCAGCGTGAAACGCAGTGGAGCCGCGCGTTCAAAATCACGGCGCGATGCAGGTATACGCACACATCCGGCGCGAACAGCTTTACTGGGTTTGGAATATTTCATGTTTCAATAGGGGTGTACGTTTTTCCAATGATAATGTTTATAGTTTTTTTTTTTTTTTAATGGGCACCCCCTGCGGGTTACTCAAAATAATGTACGCCCATCCATTATGAGACGATAGATGACAGGCAAAACAATAAATCTTATCTTTCATTCTCTAAATCACATACTTAAGTATAACGTAAACAACGCATCACATTACAGATCTATATGGTGCACCATTTGAAGTTCACGATGGAAAAAAATTTCACACACAGATCTATATCAAATAGCTCAGTTTGACGTATTCAATTATCGCTAAATGTAAAAAAGCATTTTCACATAGAGATCTTTAAGTTCACAACTATATTACATAGAGTTACAAGTAGTAATTTTAGTTGAAATTAAACAATTTTGAATTCTTTTCTTTTAAAAAGAAATTAGTATCAGAAGAAAACTTAAATGCAAAGGCTATTTATTACACGAAGTCTATGTAAGAATTTTCAAACGCAATTTTCTCGAAATGCGTCTTTCGTCATAAAGAACAGTATGTGATGTGACCGATGAATTGCATTATGAGCTCTAGTCATTACAACTAAAATAGGGACAAAAAGTGTAGAACACAACACACAATTTTATCAATAATTTATAACAAAAATTTGTCTTACACCCATTCGTTTTACACTAGTTAGTCTGGTAAGAAAAACACCCTTTTAGCCAGTAATGTACCCCATGGTGTTGGTAATTATCCCTTATTGGTAATAATAGACTGACTGATTTTGCAGGTTTTGGCAGGAAACCCATGGTGTGCAAGTTCCCTGTACAGTAGGGTGCATCAGACGCCCTCATCTCATACATATTTTGTCTACCTAGTCTTAGAATGTTCCATTTGGCTAGAAAATACGCTGTGTAAAGTTTTAAAAAAATTAGAGGTGGTCTAGGGGTTAAGGTATTGAAATTGCCTGCTTACATATGGCAGCTATTTATTATTACCTCCAGAAACCTCACTCAGAAACTCACAAAGGAATAGCTGCCAAATGTGGTATTTCAAATAATGACTCTTGAATATTTCATGGATATACAATAACCCCTATTTTCCCCAGATGACCCCAGATGACCAAGGGTCAACTTTTTGAACACTGTTGAGATTTGACCTCAAATGACCTTTGACCTTAAGTGACCTTGACCTGACCCCTTCGAAGTCTCATGGTGCCAAAATGCTTTATCACTAGTGATAATTAATGATCAATTAAAGCACTTCAAATCGTTCATGCAGTTAGCTTCTTAAGTAGGCAATTATTGGATTTCTAGCTCTTTTCAATGCCTAAACAATAAGATCATTATTCAGCTTGAAATGTTTTATCACTTGTGATAATAAATGATCAAATGAATGACAGTGATTTTTCAAAGCATATGTCACTGAACTCAACTAAGCAGCTATTGTATTTTGTATTGAGTTATGCTATAGAAACCACAATAGCTGCCTTTTGCATATTGCAAAACTAATGGCATGTATAAAAACTGCAACGTGGCCCCCCTAAACGAAGTTCATTTTTGATGAAATTTGGCACAGGTATTTTTATCAAGGATTGGAACAATTGTATACTAGGTAGAAGTTTACTAGAAGCTTTTTTAAAAATCATGGGGCGTTTGATGCACCCTACTGTACAGCCTTCTGACTACACCAATGAAAAACCTGTCACAAATATGAACCAACTTATAATAGAGCTAGGCAAGGTCTGCACATTTTGATTATTTTAGTGAAGCCTCAAAAACAGAAAACAGTAAATCCAAAAATCAAGATGCATGTCCCTCCCATTTGAACAAGCACCTGTGTTCTATCAATACAACTGTTAAAAGCAATTACATCTAAAATTCAAATTCAAACTTGATGAATTTTATGTAGAGGTTTTGGTAATTCTCATTAAATGGTGTGCAATTTATCATTGTATCATCTTCCTTATGATCGTTATTGGAATCAATGTCAATCTCCCTTTAATTTGGTCAGTGATGTATCATCATCTTTATTTGTTTCTGCAGGGTGTATATGTATTACAAGATAATAATTTCAAGTTATTAGCACCAATGTCAGCTGGCAAGCAATATATAGAAGCAGTTCCAAGGGTAAGTTATAAGCTTGGGTTAGGAATGGGGAGGAGAGGGAGCCTTAAAACCCTGGTCACATAACCACCAGTAGCCGACCGGTGTCTAGTAAGCCGAAGGAGGTCACAATGACATCAGTATGACACCGGTGAATGCTTACGAGCTCTTATGATGCCCTGTCGGTCTCCGGTGGTTATTAGACCATAACTGAAGACATCGTATACAAGCTGCAAGGTTTTAACTCAGAATCAAATTCTTGCGGCATGCTTCTGGTATCTCTACAGCTTGCGAACACCATCTGGACACAGGCCGGAGTTGGTGTCCGCTGAAATCTACCTGGTATGATGCCGTAAACACATTGTAACCTTGTGAAAGGTTATGTGACCAGGGTATACCAGTTATGTGTGCAAAATAACATAATATGAATCTTTAGAAGAAACATCAGTACGGTACCGGTAAATAATAGTTGCCTTCCCCTTTAACTCATAATTTACAATATGAGTAGTGCTCTGGTAAATTAGCAGAAAGTCCTGATTGAAGATTTTTAATAAATGGCTTTTAAAGTAAAAATATGGTGAAAATATCAAATTTTGTTTTTGACATAAAACCAATAATGCATAAGTGTCAAACTATGTCTCAAGTTTGGAGGTCAATTATGCCGGGAAGTGTACTTATTCACGTTTTTTATCACGTTTTGCTATGCACTATAGCAATCAGTAACTTTACAATTGATTTGCGACAATTTTTACTGCCAGATTATGAGTGGACTGCCTTTTATTTCGATCTCTAAATGAAGATTGTAGAAAGAAAGTATGACATATTATATATCATTCGAAAGCTGAGATTATAGAGAATTAAAATATGTCATCAACTCAATTTTGAAAATCGCAACTTTCCGCTCATTTTGCCAGAGCACCACTCATATAGGCCTAGTACGGAACTGTTTGTTTATTTAAATGTGAGTGATAAAGCATGGTAAGGTAAATAATGTTTTGGACGTGTTTTAAACTGCAATTTTATTTTAAGTGAAAAAAATTCTATAGCATATTGATTTTTACCTGCTCTATCATTTCAGGGTAAAAATAATCTGTCCATAAGAGAGGTAATTCTAGAAAGACCTAAATTCAAGTTGGTAGATCATTGAAAATTCTCCAAAGAGACAAAATGTTTATCCTTTTGAAAATATGCCCACAATATACAGATTCTTAAGTCTCCTGTAGGCCTACTCACCGATTCCATCTTTCTGTTTTCTCTATTCCCAGTACTTAGCGTTTACATGTGGTTTGATCCGAGGTGCTTTATCTAATGTAGGAATGACTTGTGTAGTGACAGCTGAAGTTAGCACAATGCCAGCATGTGAGTAGTATACAATTCGTCGTGTGAGTGCAAGAAAGTCGTATCTGCAATAGCTGCCTTACGTCATAAGTTTGGATTGCACACTGTATGACCTCCAGTCTTGGGTCAGTGGTTATTGAAATGTTCTTCAGGTGACACCGTCACCTGAAGAACCATTTCAAGAACCACTGACATAAGACAGGAAGATTTTGAGGGATTTTTCACATTCACTTAGGGCAGCCATTGCAGATACAACTTTCTTGCATTCACAGGTCGACTTCTATGTTTAATTTGTTATGTATCTCATGTTTTAGAAAGACTTCTTTAAATTTAACATCAACGTAGAAAGGTACCAGTTTTTACACCAGAATTATGTTTCCTTAAAAGAGATATGGTCAAAATAATATGAATTACTGACACTTTTAGTTTACCACAATCAAGATCATATATTTAAAATGTTTTCAGACCCAGGAATTTTTATAGGTGAATCGGGATACGCCGCCATCTTGTGTCGCTCATGGAGCAGAGTTATTGTACCTCCGGATATATTCGTAGTTTGGCTCGATATCCAGGCAGATAGCGTAAATCTTCACTTGACGCATACACAGCGTGTGCATTTTGTTTCACGTGCAAACCTTGTCTGCGTTTCAAGTAGCGTGTATTGCGACTTGCTCTGATCTAAGTGCGCCAATTTTCCCGCTAATCCGTTGTAAAGATTCTGGAAGTGAGGCATACGGAGCTGTAAAATGCTAGAGGTATAATAACCTCCATGAGCAACAATCCAAGATGGCTGCCGTCCAATAGGATTTACACAACGGTGAAATCAAAATGGCGGCGAGTACCGGTTCCCCTTTTTAAATTCCTTGTTTCAGACACATTGGCTTGTAACATCATATTGACTGCTGGTATTCAAGCCAAACTTCAAAATATGTAGGTGATTGTCAAAAAAAAATAGAAACAGTGACAAAAATGACAAATTCCGATAGTGGGAAAGAAATACCCCCCCCCCAAAAAAAAAAACTAACTGGTATCATTGGACTACTTCTTGTAACAAACAAACTTCAATTCAGATCCCCTTTGACTTCTGAACTAGACAATAATTTTGCCAATATTCAACGTACGAATTGGGAAAAGGTGGCGCATTGAGTATAATCAGCTGGCAAAAACACGGTGCGCATTGCGTTTTCAAGAATTGTAAAAACAAAAATAAAAAAATGCATTACGCATTGCAATTTTCAGACCTGCTACAGGAAACAAACTTGTTTCTTTTTTTTTGGCCTTACACTACAAAGCATAGGAGATAGCGAAGTACAAAATAGCTTCAACTGAAAACCAAACTTTGAAAAAAAAACCCCAAAACAATCCATGTACATTTAATTTCACCATATATGTGGCCCTGTATGTGGCTCAAAGACAATTGTTATTGGTATAATTTTATGATTTACATTTCTTGGCTCATGTATATTTTAGGGTCTTTTTAGGGTCAGATGATGTGTTATCAGACCTGATGTGTTATCATGGTGGATGATTTTGCATAATCAGTGGTGTAGCCAGACATTTTCATCAAGGGGGGGGGGGCAAGGCAGGGAAAAGGTTTTTTGAAGGTGCCAACTCTTGAAATGAGTAGACACAATATGGTACACCCCATTTTTTTAACCATAGCTTCTTATGTAAAAAATGATGTTTTTGGTCTTGGTTTTTTTTTTAAAGGAGTAAACTTCTTACTTTTTAGACGCAAATTTTGCAATTTTAGCGCTAAATTGCTACGACTTTTGAAACTTTTCTTGTTACAATAACGAAAAAAGATAGTAATTTAGAATGAACTGATGGCACTGGAGTGAAAAAAAGAATCATTTGGGGCATGCTATATGCTAAAAAGGAGTGTACCATGTAATTTCAATCTGACCTATACTTTTCTTGATTTTTTCAGGGGGGCAAGGCTTCTTTCAGGGGGGGGGGGCAATTGCCCCCCTTTGCCCCCTTCTGGCTATGCCACTGTGCATAATATGTAGTATTTTAAAGGTTACATGCAAAGGTTGGGCATATTTGACACCAAAGTCTAGAATTCAGCTGTATCAAACAAATTAAACACAAAAGTAACCAATTTTCACCAAAGCAACAGCAAAATAAGATAAAATAACTATTACTCAATGACCAGCTCACAAAAACTAATGATCCAAGCAACACCCAAAATGACAAGCAAAAGGGTTACCCAAGAATTATGCAGTGTTGCCAGTCACAATGCAAACCAATGGGGTTTTGATAATATATATTGAAATATTTTTTTAATTTTGACTAGAAACAGTGTTTAATTTGAAAATAGTTTTTTTAAAGTTTACTTTTAATATCATTTGGGATTCATACATTATTGTAAATCATCAATTGGAATATAATTAACTTAATACCAGTCAATAACAGGTAAGTGAAAATTTCAACACACAAAAATACTGCTTAAACTCATACACTTCTATGTACTGCAGAAGTTAGTTGCACAGGTCAGGTAACCTTTATACATGTCATAATTCAGTGGACTCAAAGTGATATAGATTTGTGTTGTGTATTCTAAAAATGCTTTTATTTTTATTGGGAAGCAAAACAATGCAGGAATTGTTATGTATTCGTCCTATATTAGTGTTAATTGGTTCATTACTGCTCAGTGTTCACCTTCTTTGCATATAACCTTTAACTATGTCATTTAATATTGTGCTTTGTTACCCTGCAGGTAAATTTCAAATCATGATCCAGCGAACGTAACACAGAAGGCACATGAGGTGAAGATGTGGACAATGTAATGACACAACATCATTTGAATGTCAGTTTTGCCATGCAGTAAACTGAAGATGACTGCTTGATGAACATGACTCATCCAAGGATCAAAGATACGTTTACTGCAGGTCCCTGTACAGAATATCCCAGAAATATATTTATGCAGGCATGACTGTGAATAGATGCATTTTTGTAGGATTGTAACAATCATGGTTATACTTTTTGTTCGACAAATCCAATAATTAAATCACTCACATTCTTTAGCTTTCGCCATCTTGGCTGATGGCTTGATCACTAGTGATCGGAGGATCCACTCCTACTTCCTGGAAACTTGTTGTTGTCGTTTCTAGGTGACGTCATAGGCGCTGTTATTCTCGATCACGTATACACTTCACTTCTACAAAAACTATGACGTCACCTAGAAACGACAACAACAAGTTTCCAGGAAGTAGGAGTGGATCCGATCACTTGTGATCAAGCCATCAGCCAAGATGGCGAAAGCTAAAGAATGTGAGTGATTTTTGATTGGATTTGTCGAACAAAAAGTATAACCAAGCAGGCATGACTGTTGTGTTATACCTACCCAATACCGACTGCCGGTTACTCAAAGAAGGCCTAATAGATTGAATTCTAGTTCCAAGTTTCATATTATGCATCAGACCTGAGATTCTTTACACCGTAGGAGGAGCTACATGGTCCCTCTCATTGCCTTGGTATTACAGTTACTCATGCAAGAACCAATTATTACTTTGTTTAGCCAGTTGTGTTTAGAAAAGTGAAACATGTTTTCATTTCCTAATTGGCGTAGAATTTCAAAGATGTGCAATATGATTTACCTACAAAGTTTCATTGAAATTCACAGCATAGTACTCATATATTATATATTATAACTGCAATTCCAGCTTTCTCCCAGCTTTTTTGTCAGCTGGTTGTTTAAAAGAACCTTTTCAAAACATAGAAATGCCTGATGATTTATGATGCATCTATTTCTTTTTTCAATGCTGACCGTGCCATGTCGATAACTAGCTTACACATTGTTGCATATGTTTAACCTAGAATGCTTATAGTCACATGTGTGTAATGCTCCAGGTACACAATGCAAATTTAGTGAGCTGGCCTAGTGAAAATATGCATAGGGCCTAATAAACCAATAGGGTGTAGTTAAATCCAAGCCCCACTTTTAACCAATTAGAGGTCAGGAATCTCTATGAGGTATATTATAATGTATACATTCCATTTTTGTCACGTGTCATTACATTTGTTATTGTCAGTTTGAATACGCTATAGTTGTACAACTTAAGCTGAATTCATACTCATTATGCATTGCGTTTTGAAACACACGGAGCATGTTTGCATTGAATTTTCAGCTCAAAAGTACATTGTACACATGCTCCGTGCGCTTCCAAACCCAATGCGTCACGAGTATGAATTCAGCTTTACTGCTGGTATACATTGTATTTCAGCTTAAATGTTGGTATGCATTGTATTTAAAGTCTTGGAGGGGTTGATGACCATTCTGTTGTGCAGATTGGAAATATTCAGTATTTTAAGAGTTCATTTCCAAAAGGATCTAAATCCCATGACAATGAAAATCAAAAGCTGCATCAAATTTGCATACAAACTTTTTTGAGTTAAAAGGGTTTTTTTTTAGCAAAACGACCCACTTTAATGTTCCATGTAATTTCAACTCCAAATTATTATTACAGTGTTTATTATTTGGTTAATTTTGTTCAGGATGACCAGTCATAAGCAACTGCATCTCTGAGAAAACCCCTTAAAACTCTTGCTATGCATAAATTTGCAAACTGCTTTCTTCCAACAGCTTACAGCTCTATAAGTTTCTTTCAAAATTGCCAGTTGCTCAATTGTTTTTACTAATCACATATATGTGTAAAAGTTTGAACACTATCCCACAATTATATATTGTTAAAAATTATGAAAATTGTACCATATTAATTGTGGTCATTATGTCGGGGGTCAAGTACCTCAAGGCTGTATCTGCATTTCAACATTTTAAGACCCAATGGGTCGGTGACATAATACGTGATCATGGCATTTCATTCCATTCTTATGCTGATGACATCCAATTATATAGTGAATTCGATCCAAAGGATGAGGATGATTTAAAATGTAAACTTTCTGATTTGACTGCTTGTATTACCAACATTGACAATTTCATGGTTAAGAACACTCTTCAACTTAACCAAGACAAAACCGAATTTATTGTTTTTGCATCCCCTCGCATTCTCCCAAAGTTATCAAACATTACCATTGAGCTTGGTAATACACAGATTTGTTCATCGGCCACTGTAAAAAACCTTGGTGCCATCTTAGATGGTAGTCTGAAAATGACTGACCATATCAATTCGATTTGTAAATCTGTGAATTTCCATCTCCGAAACTTGTGGCGTATTCGTCGCTTTATTACATTCGATGCTTGCCATAATGCTGTCAGAGGGTTGGTCCTTTCACGTCTCGATTATGCCAACTCCCTTTTGTTTGGAGCACGGGAAGCTGATCTAAAACGTTTACAGCGCCTACAGAATAAAGCTGCCAGATTGGTTTTCAGTTGCGGCAGGGACCAGCCCTCTGCACCATTGTTGAATAGTTTACATTGGCTACCAGTCAAGCAACGTATTAGCTACAAGTTACTGATGTATGTTTTTAAATGTATGCATTCCACCGCTCCAAGTTATCTTGTTGAACTCATTCATCTTCTGAGAAACCAATCAACGCATGAATACAGGGCTTGGCTTCGTTCCTCATCAGATCTCACTCGTCTTTCTATTCCCAGATCTTTTAAGACTGCTGGCGATTCTTCATTCATTGTTTGCGCTCCTCAGTTGTGGAACGAACTTCCTATTGATCTGAAAGAAGCAACATCCATCCCTGTGTTCAAGCGGCTGCTTAAAACACACTTGTTTCCTGTGTAGATTTGCTTGTATTTTTCCATTTGTTTTTATCCTTTTTCTGTGTTTATTTCTTATTGTAAGGCGCTCTGTTCTTTGTAGGGCGCCATATAAGAACTTGGTAATAATAATAATAATAATAATAATAATAATGGGTCTTTTCAGATGAATGATCGTATATGCACGTGCCCTGGGCATGTGCCATGGATAATTCATCTTGTATGCAACATCAGGTCTTGAAACCCTTTGTTCTAGGGATTGTTGCCTTGCAAATACGACCATGTGGCTCTCAATCCTTGGTACTAGTCTCACTTTACATATGTGATAAATGCATCTTTTATATATCTTGGATTTTAGTTTTTGTTTAATTCCTTGTTTTTTCAATTCATGTTTTGAGACAAGTGGAATAAAAATATATGTACAGCTATGAAATGCTCATAATGGTCTTGGTTGTTGTCATTTTTATTTAATAATAATAATGGAGGGTATTTATACCACGCGCTGATTACCCAAAGGTCTCTGTTGAGTGTCCAAAGAAACTTATACAAAAAAGTTCTAAAGATCACCCAGAAGAAATAGAGCCAGGAATGTAATTATGCAATCCTTGGGACATCTTTACGTAGTCACAGTGCAAAGTAAGCCATATCTCCAACTTTAAACCAAATGTCCACAGGCTGCCGTTGTAGAGATCTTCAGCGGGGAAAAATCAATTTTGTATTTTGCCAAAAAACATTTTTTTAGCTCGGCCATGTATTATTTTGGCAATGCGATGTCATCCTTTGACCCATTTCTATTATTTTGTATCGGTGGAAAGAAGAGACCTTATGATGTGGTATGAAACAATTACTAGTTTATGGATGTCAAAATGCATTTATTTGGCACTGCAACTCTTCAAATGCATTGACTTAATAATGGCGGGTGTGCCAATTTCTCATCTATCACCAGTTGTAAAGTGAGTCAAAATAATAATGACACCATTTTTGCATCACAATGTACAAAAGGATGAGTGACTATTCTGTCAAAATTTAATTGATATAGCTCTTTCCTGTGTGGGTGATCTTGAAAAATTTTGATATCCCCTCGAACATTTTTTCCAAGAATTTGATATGATGCATTCAATTCTAAGGCAGCTCTTGGAACTGTATTCCAGTCAATTTCCACCATAAAGATATAAATTAATAAACTCATTACATTACCCTTTTTAAAACAACTGCAATAAATCTTTCCGCACGCCGTGGAAGTAGTGATGTTATATTTATGGTAATTATCCCAACACCTGCGATCTGGTTCCAAACAAACGTGGTGGGCATTTTTACCACAAGTTAAGTCTATTAAGCATCCAAAAATCTAAGGAAAAACACTCTCAAACCTTCTTACGCTCGATCCGAGAACGGACCCTTCATTTGAGCTCCAACTGTATGGGGAATAATTTCTATTTTAGTTTTAATACTCTTGAATCCAAACGAAGCAAAAATAAGCATAGATTACAGTAATGTGGTATAGAAAATAGTCATATAATGGACCAGAAGGTCCTTACTGTCATTATTTTTTTCAGTTTGTGCACAAAAAGCAAATGAAAAGATGGTCTGATTTTTGTATGTATGTTCACCTATTAATACGTGTGATCAGTGGAACTACTCTGGACATGACCATTTGTTTGGAACAAGATCGCACGTGTTGGGTGATTTGCATAATTTATGACGTCACAACTTCCACGCTGTATGGAAGCAGATATAATGAATAAATTAATCAATTGTACAAAAATTCTTTAATCAGTTGTATTAACATTTCTTTATTATTGCAAAATCTTTTGTAGACTTTTATAAAAATATAAAATTAGATATTCAAGACTTTTGAATGCAAATCATTCTATAATTTTAACTTTGATGCCCAAGAATATTTTGGAATACAAATGAAACGCATACCTGCCAACTAGCAAGATATAATCTTATTTAGCAAGATATTTGAGGCTTATGACTGCAGAAAATCTTACTAAATAAGATTTCTGAATCTGTGAAATTACATAACTTTGGGTACTTTTGTGTGCGAAATATACTTTTTAGTGAAATAATATACTTTTTTGGTTGCAAAGTCCACTTTTACATATTTACAGGTTGGCAGGTATGTGAAGGTAATGGTTTTATGCAAAATCATTTAATTCTTCATTGCAGAATTGTTGAACCTTTTAATAAATTAAGTACCATTACAACATAAATATTAAAAACTGAATAATTACACTTCAATTTGTTCATAAACAGTGACGTAGTGAGGTTGTCTGACGTCAGGGCAAGAAGAGAAACTAGAACCCTAAATTAATATGGCAAAAAGGTACACCCCAAAAAAATTCCATCAGCTTTGAAAAATTCTTTTTTTTGCTAAAATGGGTAATTTCTGTTGAAGTTTTCTATATGCACATGAAGCCTGGTAAATTTGCTAAATTTGGCTGAAAAGTAATGGCATTTAATAGGCCTGCATTGGCTAATTTCAGTTGTATACCATCAAACATTGGCACAATTAGTTTTTATGTGGTGACTATTTGGCACCCCCAGAGATGGTTTACGGGGCAGCTTGCCCCCCCCCCCCCCCCCCCCCCCCCTCTTGCCTCTCCCATCACTATGCCACTGTTAATAAACAAAATTATGATTACCAATGC
Organism: Ophiothrix spiculata; assembly: GCA_000969725.1. Taxonomy (NCBI): domain Eukaryota; kingdom Metazoa; phylum Echinodermata; class Ophiuroidea; order Amphilepidida; family Ophiotrichidae; genus Ophiothrix; species Ophiothrix spiculata. Next base: position 35,141 of record JXSR01S004693.1, read on the forward strand.
ATAGTGATATTGGTGGTTTAATTAAACGAGCACTTTTTTCAAAATATGTAAATTGTGACCATTCACTTCACTTCAAATATAAGGTCTACAGCCGCATGTGAAATACTCATTTGAAAAATCTTATAAAAGGTTTGAAGCATTTCAACCCTGACATTATTCTATGGTGGGTATATTACAGCTGCTTAATAGTACTGTGACTCTCAGTTGGAATACAATTTGTAGATGAAAGTGATAAAAGATTCTGTATACAACTTATGTCTTTGAAATCATGAGTTGGAAAGTGAATTGAGTTGATTGAACAATTGTAAAAGGATACTAAATACTATATATATATATATCCTGAACAAATGTATGTATCATTCAACACAGTGGTAAAAATGGTCCCCTAATTTGGCACTGGTGAACAATTAAACTACAAACATGGTAAACAATTTAACTACAAACATACAAAATTATAGTAATTTAAATGTTAAAAGACCAATATATAAGTCCAGGTATTATTTTGAATCTCTGAAAAAGGGTATTATTTTGAATCTCTGAAAAAAGGTTTTTTGAAAACATCAGCAAAACTTTACTCTTGAAAGTCACATGTGCTTTTGGTCCGAGAACTAGAGCTTCGAGTTACTTAAATTACTATTGCTATAAAAAGACCTTTTGTAACATTTTGAAATGCAAAACTTTCAAAATTTAAGATTCAGCTACAAATCTTACAAACCACACAAAATACGACAATTGATATTGGTTGAGGAAAATATAGTTATCTGTGATACAAAATTTCACTTAAAGGAGCTAGGTCCGGTTTTTCAAAATTTAGTTTTAGTCATATGAAAGATGATTACTCAAGAGGTCTAAATTTCAAATTTTAGCTGAATCGGTCAAACAATTTTGATTTTATAGGCAGTTTTTTATTCCAGAGCTTCCTATATGTTAGTATAGAATTAATTATGGTTACCATAACTAGACAAAACGGAACATAACTCAGTTGTGAAATTTCACATGGGCTATGAGAAAAATACGAGCAATATTTTGGTTCAAAAATCTTAAAAAGTTTTACATTACATCACAGTATAGCCATAAAAGAAAGATGAAACTGGATACAAAATGGTTAGCTACTAAAGTATAAATGAATTCATATTGATATAAATTATAGATACTGACTGTTTTGCATCCATTTTTTTTTTCATGGCTGACACATAACTTGACAAAGTACTATAGTCACAAAAGTAGTCCAGCATATCACTGACATTTTTAAAAGTCCAGCAGGCCAATCTGTGCACAAAATTTTTGAAGGCCATGTAAAAGCAGCTCATGTTATTTGAATTATTTATGAAAACATAACAACAACAACAAACAACAACCGAGTATCCAACATATAAGTCATAATAAAAGAAGACATCAGGACCTTCCCATAATGCCTCGCTTCCAATGGGTTTTCAATGGTTTTTTTGTATGGGATGTGATGAGAGGGTTTAGGGCTAGGGATGAAACATATCGGAAATGCAAATTAAGGTCGAGGTCTGCTAATTATGCTATGTTTCATCCCTAAACCCTCTCATCATATCCCATACAAAAAATCCATTGAAAACCAATTGGAAGCGAGGCATTATGGGAAGGTCCTGATGTCTTCTTTTAGTCATAATAGCTATTTCAATATCTTTTTTCAAAAGATATCTTGACTACATACATTTTTTTAAATAAATCAAATATTGATTTTTTTTCCCTTTTAGTATACATTTTTCATATAAGTTAACAATGAAACTATACAAAATGTTTATCATAGCACCTCAATAATTATTGGCAAATAATATGTTGCCTGACTGTGTGTGCACATTGGGCAACGCAGTGAAAAGGTAACGGAATCACTAGGATGCAGGTGGGATTGATCATAAACATGGTCAGATGCATCACACACGAACTATGTACTAAGATTTTTGCATCTCCAACATAAGGCTTGGAAAAGATATATCATACTACTTTTGTATTTGTTAATTTATTGCTTATAAATATTGCACACATGATTTGATTTATCAAGCCATCAAATCTTATGCTTTACTAGTGCACTGAAATATCAGCTCAAAAGCAGATTGAGCACTAGACTTCACTGCCTCATAATATTGTAAAAGAAAATATTTTATAAATTTGATGAGTAAAGACAAAACACAAAAATAATCTTTTGTAATTTGAGTTTAAGTTTTAGCTATACCATTGGGGCTTGATATGTTTTCCAGTAATCAACATAAAGATACCATTTTGTCCATATTTTGACGGAATTCAACATTTTTCAATCAACTTTAACCCTTACCCTCCTACAGACTACAAATACTACAGTAAGAAATCAAGAATTAGCCTAAGTCCGAATACATCACAGACGGTGGATATAAATGGTCAGGAAATTGCTGCAGAGGCGGGCCACGCTCGGTGGCTTGGCATAGCTGGACATTGGATTGAGGTAGCGGGGGTCAGGGGTTTGAATCCCAGGGGGAACCATAAAGCCTATATGTGGTACAAATCCAATCCAATGACGGATCATACCTACGATGAATGATTTTTTAATGACATATTCGGACTTGGACTGTAATTAAGCTTGCGAGAGTAAGGATTATACAATTTTATCGACGTCCAAGGTAAAGTATACCAAAATAATTATTGTCTTTGTAAAAGACATCATAGTACTGAAATCATTAATGTAATTTTATAGGCATCAAAGGTATAAGATACCAAAAATAATTGTCTTTGTAAAAGACATAATAGTACTAAAATCAGCTTAGATATGTGGTACAAATAGGGTGCTTTCAACCCCATGATGGATCATACCTAAGATGGATGTTTTTTTTTATTCAAATATCTCTCACAAGCGAAGAACATTTGCCATCAAAAGGCTATGGTTTCGAACAGAAAATAGCCTGAATAAATCGTGTGATTCAACATAGATTCGATGTTGAAACTGAAGTGATACCTCAAATTGATCCGCCACACAGACCATCTGTCATGGAATCTAAAGCTCTCTCATAAATCATAGAAAACAATTAAATATTAAGTTCAATGGCAAATTCTTAGCCATGCAGCATTTTTAAAAACATACATATTAAACTTCTTCCATTCAGAACAATTCCACATCAGATAATCTCATTTCTTGTGACATCATATCATCATTGCTTGCTTGTACAAAGGATGAAAACAGGCTGCTTTGGTCTTCTTGTAATCTCTCCGGGGTGTCAAATTCAACTACATTACCTTCGCCCATGACAACAATTCGGTCCGATGTTAAAATACTGCTTAGGCGATGCTGAAATAGAGAAACAAAATCAACTTTATTTAGAGGGAAAATTCAAAAAACACATATGCACATGGTAGAAATATAACAAAGTGTGTAAATATGACACTTGATTGATTGATGAAACAAATAAATAAAATAAATAAATAACAAGTAGAACTTGGGTTTACGTGATGTGTAAAATATGTCTCCGCCGAATGTGGAGATCAGTAATGCACATTGAGTTGAATTTCTGTGACCTTGAATGACCCCTGATGACCTTGAAGACCTCAAAATTTAATTTTTTGCATCAGCAATCGACCCTTCCCTCCAAGTTTCATGTCCGTACACCAAGGTTTACCCCAGCTGACCTCCTTTGACCTTTAATGACCTCTGATGACCTTTGATCCAATAGCCAATACAAACTCGGGTCTTTGGACAGTCACGGACAGAGCTAATTGCGAAAGACAGGTCAATGTTACTTGCGTTTGGAGGAGAAATTTGAGATCTTATAAAGACCCAAGGACAAGCCCATTAATAAAAGTAAAGTGATAAGCACTTGTAAACATTAAAAAAAATACAGGAAACATTTTTTATAGTATTTAATGAAACAATTTGTCTAGATGATAATAATAAATGCTGACAAGTGACCATATCATGACATGGACATGGTCTACAAATTGTGAAACTCCTCCAATCACATTTAAAACTCTAGCATGAATAGATGGACACTGAGTGAAAATTTAATAACCCGAGGGAAACTTTTAAGAATGTCACAAGTGCCAACTACTTACTGCAATGGTCAAGACTGTCCTGTCAGCAAATGCATGAGTCATCAATTCCTGAAGTACTTGAGCCTGCAATCAATCACAACACAACAGTTTCCCAATACTTTTTCCAAATTTTCAACATACCTTTTACCATCTTTTGTATAGTTAGAACATAATGAAATAAATGCAATAACTGTATATGATAAGTACTTTTGAAACAAATCGTTACAATGAACTTCCAATTGTCTACACATTTATAAGATATCATGACATAAACAAAAAATATGAAATTTAGTTGTGCCCAACCGCTTTAAAGGAAACTAAATTAAACGAACATATTGTTTAAAACATATACAGCTTATTTAATTAAATCTATTAACAACAGCCTTCGTGACTACCTGCTATATTGTTTGGAGATCTTAATAGCACATGCTGCTATGAACAAATTTTAGTTAGTCGATAGAGCTTTCGCTTCTTATAAATATTATATATGACTGATTTTCAACAAATCACTCGTGAATTATTCGACAATTGATTCATATTTAATATGAACATGTCGGTTTCACAGGCAAAACACTAAAGAATGTTTCCTGGGACACTAGTTACACCTGCCATTGTTGTGAACAAAGTTAACAAGTTAAAGTGCCCCCCCGGGTATAATACTTACCGTATCCACATCCACTGAAGCAGTAGCCTCATCCATGATCAGAATTCTGGAATTCCTCAGCAAGGCTCTAGCAAGACAAAATAGCTGGCGCTGACCTGCACTGAAATTGCCGCCTCCTTCTGAAACCACTGCATCTGTTGGGGTCATATCAAATGGAAACAAATTAAAATGTTTTTTTATATACGACAAGTTTTACTAGGGGAGGACACTTAACTTTCTTGGGGAACTCATAAAACCTTGAGCATATAAGAAATAATTGAGGTGACACTACATAATTTTTAAAGGGGAATCGGGATACGCTGCCATCTTGTATTGCTCATGGAGCAGTGTTATTGTACCTTCCGATATATTCGGAGTTTGGCCCGATATCCAGGCAAATCGTGTAAATCTTCACTTGACGCATATACAGCGTGTGCATTTTGTTTCACGCACAAACCGTGTCTGCATTTCAAGTAGAGTGTATTGTGACTTGCTCTGATCAAAGCACACCAATTTTCCTGCTAATCTGTTGCAAAGACCACCAACTAAACTGTCCACCAGCAATTTAAAATAGTCTATAGGCTAAACAATAATTTATTGGACAATTTAAACAGAAATCCAGAGTCCAAATTGTTTGTTAATGCAAACCATGCCCTGGATTTATTGTCCAATAAATTTTTATTTTGTCTGCAGTCTGTAAACAAACAAGATGTTCTGGATACTTTTAGTAGCAGCCACTTACCCAATCCGCCGTCTAACTCTCCCACTGCAGATTTCAACTGAGCTGTATCCAATGCATGCCATAACTCATCATCTGTTCTAATACCTTCTGGGTCAAGATTCTTCCTGTAGTCAAAACAAAACAAGAACTAGATTAACAGGAATGTCCCCACCGAATATGGAAAAATGACTCTTAGATGACCTTCAGTGAAGGACAATAATGGTTGAAATTTAGAAAAAATCCATGAAAGTACAGTGACCAATAATGTATATGCTGGCAATGCCCTCAAATGATCCCTACAAGACCTTCCACTCCCAATCTACATATTCATGAGTTAAGCCTATCTTCTAAATAAGCTCCCTGAAAATCGCGTCCAGAATATTCAAACAATTGCACTTCTATGCAGTCCGAGCGTACACATAATTCAGAATTTAAATCATCTGACAAAGCTGACGCATGATGATCGTTTGACTGGTCAATTTTTCCCAGTGACAAGAACTTGGCGTGCTGATCACATCCAACTGCGTAAATTGCAGTGTGTCGCGTACGGCGCAGAGTACTACTTATTACAACACGCGTTAATGAGTAAAATCCCCTGATTGACTTAAGTGTTTTAATACGTGTTCAGTTAAATTATAAAAACAGAAGTTTGAATATTTCGTTTCTAAATACTGTACAAAAAAACTAATAAAAAGGAGGGTTTTCCCTGCTCAGTAGCAACGCATACCTGATAGTGCCTGTAAACAGCGTTGGGTCTTGAGGTATGATAGCCAACTGTTGACGTAATGTTGTCAAGGGTAGCTCAGAAATATTGACGTCATCAATGTAGATTTTACCTGACAAACAAAAATAGTGTTACATATAGTCATGTCTTATACTTAATGCACAAGGATAGTACTAATTATGCACAAGCTACTTAAGTTATTAAAGGTGTAGGTTCTGATCACATTCTCATCCCCTGGGGATCAACCGGAAGTAGTACATTTTTTGATGTCATATGAAAGTCCATATTTTTCTGATAAATCAAAAATTTCACCTCCAAATTCTTTATGGTTTCGAAGATATGGCAGATATTCGAAGTTAATTGGTATACCTATTTTCTATTACATAACAGCCTCATGCCCAGGGTTGCATACTTTCTTTTGCTTCTGAAGAGTCCAATAAGCTACACAAGGGGGAAAGCTCATAAAATACATTTCAGAGGTCAAGTTCAATCAGTTAAAATACATCATACACAAGATCAAATGTGAACCTACATCTTTAAAGTTATATTTTGTCTGTGATGCACAGAAGGATCTCCAACACCACATAATTTATATGTTCCAATTCAGTCTGAGAAATTATGAATTACTATATATGCCTCTAATAATTTTTTTTTTACTTACTGTAATTGCAATGGTCTTTGAAGATTTACTTCTTACTAGTTCTGACCTTATAACGTATTACTAATAAAGACATCAAAATAATATTCCCATCGGAAACTCCCCCCCCCCCCTTTTTTTTACCTAAATGTTGAACAATGTGCATGACCTACATATGCTTAGTAAAAAGTAAATTTGATTTGTTTTTAGATCAACTCAAAATGGTGATCACAACTTGTATTTGTAACATAAAAAGAAAGCATTTAAGGCTGGGGTAGACCTTCGATTAGCATAAATGTTTTTTGTACTCTTACTCTCAAACTAATTGCATAAACCCTATATAAGTATGCAATTTAAGAAGTGGATTTTTACCCTGAACATATTGGTGATAACGGTTTTTGACTAAAAATGCCAAAACACATTTATTTTTTGTTCCCAAAATTTCTGGAGAGCCTTTTTGGAATTTAGAAACAAATGTCTGGGAAGGATTTTCTCAAATTTTAGATTTAAATCTTATTTTTTGAAAAATTGCCCCAAATAGGCCAAAAATTGCCATTATGGTGGCAACAGTGGGATATTTTTACATTTTTGACCTATTTTTGACATTTTTAAAAAACCAAGATAAAGATCAAAATTTGAGAAAACCCTTCCTAGACATTTGTTTCTAGATTCCAAAAAGCAAACAAAGTTCGAAATTTCACAAATACAAATTTTAGTTAAGCTTTCCGGAAATTTTTGGCAAAAAAAATATTGTTTTGGCATTTTTTGCCAAAATTGTCATTTTGGGTCAAAAACTGATATCATCATGATGTTCAGGGTAAAAATCCACTTCTAAAAATGTATACTTTAATGTACTTTATGCAATTAGTTTGAGAGTTAGAGTACAAAAACGGTTTATGCCATTTAAAGGTCTACCCCAGCCTGAAATGATTTAAACTTCGCTTACATATAACTAAAAAGGCAAGCAAACCCTGCTAAAATGTTACTTCTGTATCTTACCTTTACATATAACATTGCACCTGAACAATGATAGCACCAGTGAGGATTTGCCACTTCCAGTCCTGCCACAAATACCAATCTGAAAGCACCACACATATATCATGTCAATGTCATTGTAGCATGCAATTTAAACACAAGAATATCTATTTAGGAAAAAAAAAGAACATGGACTCTTTTATGTTCAGAATAAAAACTGTCACGTCTCGTCATGGTAATAAATTCTTCTGACAGCCATAAAATTTAACATAGTAGGAGGCAGACTTGTGATAGTTTAATAATTTGGTCAACAAATCATCACATTACATTCTAAGGCTTGGCGTCAAAAGACATTCGCTCAGCCGAGTGACATTCGCTCTTGATTTATTCGCTAAAACGGAGAGCGAATGTCGCTCTCATTTTGCGAACACTGTTTCAATCGATGAAAACGAATGTCCCTCGCGAATGTTGTAGTGCTATGATTATTGAATAAACAAACCCAAGAATATTTAGAGCCACCTTCGCTCTAATTCAACCTGAAGGCTGAAGCGTAGCAAATGTCGTGAAATTTGTTAAGCGAATGTCGCTTCCTCTTGGAGCAAAGTTTTCTTGGTAGGGTGAGTGAATGTCGCTCGGTCGAGCGAACGTCTTTGGACGCCAAGCCTTGCAAATTTTGCTTGTCAACAAATCATCACATCAAACCACTAAATACATACGCACAAGGCACAATGACCATATGACTAAACTAATTGATTGAATTGAGCACTTTGTTCTCATCATGCAGCATGTGAGGAGCTAGGCATCTCACATGATTCACACCCTGGTCACATAAGCCGCAGGAAGCCGCAACGCCGGTATGACATCGGGTATGACACCGGTGAATGCTTGCAATGCCCGGTCGAACGCCGGTGGTTATGTGACAATGATTGAAGACATCGCAAGGTTTTAACTCAGAATTAAAATCTTGCGGCATGCTTATGGCGTCTCTGCGGCTTACGGTGTCCGATCGGCGTCTGCTGAATTTACGCCGTAAACACATCGTAACCTCGCCGCTAAGTTATGTGACCAGGGTATTAAGCTTTTCAGTTTGACTCAAGGAATTTTTATAGGGGAACCAGTTTTCTCCGCCATCTTGTGTCGCTCATGGAGCAGAATTATTGTACCTCAGGATATATTCGGAGTTTGGCCCCATATCCAGGCAGATCGCGTAAATCTTCACTTTACGCATATACAGCGTTTGCATTTTGTTTCACGCGCAAATCGTGTCTGCGTTTCAAGTAGCGTGTATTGCGACTTGCTCTGATCAAAGTACAACAATTTTCCCGCTACTCTGTTGCGAAGACTCTGGAGTGTGGCACGCGGAGCCGTAAAATGGCGGAGGTACAATAACTCGCTCTCCATGAGCGACAATCCAAGATGGCTGCCGTCCCACAGGATTTACATGGCGGTGAAATCAAAATGGCGGCGAGTACCAGTTCTCCTATAAAAATTGCTTGGTTTGACTACACATTGCTTGTTGTCCAGGTAATCCATGGGTACGCTGACATCTTGTAACTTGTTGTTTTGTCTGGTTCCTATCTGAATTCTGGTCTCTTTTTAATTTTCTCATCCAAGATACCTTCTTCTTTGTGAGTTTTTTTTAAACCAACCCATGTGAATTAAGGTTATACTCTCAGCCAGACTTGAGTTATTCCAAGATCTCAACATTTTGGTGTTCTGTGTTGGAAGAAAGTAGATAATAAAAATGTATCATTACTAATTTTTTCAACAAATTACCTTTTCTTGCGGATTCAACTGTATATTGATATCTCTAAGTACTGGTTCCAAATCTTCTGCATACTTAACACACACATCTTCAAACTTAATTTCTCCCTTTGAGGGCCAATCTGATGGTGCCATCGTAACTCCTGGAAAAAATTATATATCACATTTACAGAATCAAAACGGGAATCGTTTACTTTTTAAAGTGAAGATGCATGAACACAAGCTACCAAATATAATAGATATGTTACTTCAGAATTGATCAGTCATGAAATTCTTTTGTACTTTTATAATAATGTCATCTGGAATATTGGATTCTAAAAATATTTATTCCATTTTTTTGGGGAGAAATAGTAATTAAACTCAACATATATGAACTTAAAATGAACCACTAAATGCTTCTATACGAGGGGGTATCAAAAAGTTTTAAACTTTACCCAGAAGGGATTGAGCTATATCAATGAAATTTTGTCAGAATAGTCAGCCGTCTTTATGTACATTATGGTGCAGAAATTGTATCATATAGAGATGGTCAACACGCCAACTGTAAAATTCGAATTTCCGAGGGTAATTTTAAGTGGCAAAACAAATGTGAAACACCTTTATTTTCCTTGATATGTTTTGTAGAGCCGGTGTTCTACATCAACAATAAAAAACAAAAAGATCAATTATTCAGGATATTTTGATAATTTGGGGTCAAAAACAGCAGAAGTCACATTTGGCACTTATTGGTGATTGATGGCGACATGCGGCTAAATATAAATATACAACCCCTTGTGCCAAATAATACATTTAAATAAAGATAATTACATTCTGAACACGATTCTGGAAGAAAAATTGAAAAAAAGCTAATAGTTTTTGAAATAGGGTCATTTTTCATTTGTTTCATGGAAAAAACCTAAGTCCTTAGAAATGTCATATGCGCAGGCTCAAACGGACCGTTCCATTTGTGCAATAGGGATTAAAAATATACCCATGTTCATCAT
>JXSR01S004693.1:51066-61210 GCA_000969725.1 Ophiothrix spiculata
CAGCACAACACTTACCCTGACTGCATAGATTATGGCTAATCCTACTAACCAAGGATTAAGACTAGAAGTCACTGCACCAACCAGTGTAGATAACAGCACAACACTTACCCTGACTGCATAGATTATGGCTAATCCTACTAACCCGGGACTCAGATTTGAAGTCACTGCACCAACCAGTGTAGATACCAGCACAACAATTACCCTGATTGCATAGATTATGGCTAATCCTACTAACCCAGGACTAAGACTAGAAGTCACTGCACCAACCAATGTAGATTACAGCACAACACTTACCCTGACTGCATAGATTATGGCTAATCCTACTAACCCAGGATTAAGACTAGAAGTCACTGCACCAACCAGTGTAGATGCCAGCACAACACTTACCCTGACTGCATAGATTATGGCTAATCCTACTAACCCATGACTAAGACTAGAAGTCACTGCACCAACCAGTGTAGATACCAGCACAACACTTACCCTGACTGCATAGATTATGGCTAATCCTACTAACCCAGGACTCAGACTTGAAGTCACTGCACCAACCAGTGATGACACACCAGCTAAAAACACTACTAAGCATCCTATCAAATCCTAAAATTGCAACAAATGAAGAACACATTTATTAAAATGCAAATAAACATTTTTAGAAGCAGATTTACTTGCTGAACACAACTATGATACATCAGTTTTGGAAATTTGTTTAATTAAGCTTTGTTGAAATATTGGTCAGAAATAAGTTTTTTTGATGAAAATTAAAATTGCGGCCATTCCTTTGAAACATTTAAATATTCAAAATAAAAATAAAAAATTTGAGAAAATTTATTGTTGATGTTTGTTTCTAATTATTAAAAAATTCAAATTTTGCCTAGGAATTTTTAGTTAGGCTTACCAAAAAAATTAGGACCGAAAGACAAGGTTCAAAATCACACATTTAGGTCAAAAATAAACATCTCTTTTGTGTTCAGCACATAAATCGGCTTTTCAAAATAGATACATTATGGGAACAATTATCAGTTGCTGAGAAACAGAGCAAAAAGTTTCCAAAATGATGGTTGATACCAACATTGAAAAAATTGTCCTCACTCATTGGGAACTAAGGTTAAAATATGAATAACCCTAACCCTCCTCAGTCCAACAAAATCCAACAAGCAATAAATCAAAAAATTTGCCTAAGTCCAAATACGTCATAGACGGGGGTTACAGGGGGGGGGGGGGGGGGGGGGGGGGGGTTTTATTGGGGGGGCCCCTCCCGGGGGTTTGCCAAGGGGGGGACGTGGGGGGGGGGGGGGGGGGGGGGGGGGGGGGGGGGGACGAAGGTGGGGGGGGGGGGGGGGGGGGGGGGGGGGGGGGGACGAAGGTGCTGTCATATGGCAGGCCATACTCAGTGGCTTGCCATAGCTGGACATTGGAGAGGGATGCGAGAGGTCGGGGGGTTCGAATCGCAGAGGAAACGTACAATTTTTGTATGATGTATATATTGGGAAGTTAGGGTTATGAAGGAGTACAATTAGGTAGCAGACATGCTAGCATAAACCTAAACCTTCTCAGTCCAACAAAATCCAACAAGCAAAAATCAAGAAATTGGCATAAGTCCGAATATGTCATAGACAGGGGCTACAGATGGCCAAGAAAGTGCTGCCATGGCAGGCCATACTCGGTGGCTTGCCATAGCTGGGCATTGGACCGGGATGCAAGAGGTCAGGGTTTGAATCCCAGGGGAAACGGGAAATTGTTGTATGACATATTCAGACTTAGATAGTTTTTAAGCGTTTGGGAGTTAGGGTTAATACAGTCTGCTTACTACTTACCAGTCTGAGCTTGATCCAAAAGTTAGCAGTCCTTAAGTATAAATAAGTTGTTGAATGGGCATCAATATGCTCCGTGAGAACATTGAAAAATCTCTGTTGGAATCTGATGAACAAAAAGAAGATACGCAATAATTAATTATTTGTGATGCAATACACTCTACGACTATTGATAAAGCGTGGCATCAACTTTGTGTTAACAAAAGAAAAAAAAAACAAGTAGAAAAACTTCCTTAAAAACAATTACTTGCATGAAAGGACTTCTATTTACACATTTTTACAGGAAGAAATATACAAGCACGTACTATACTTATAGAAAAATATATTTGGCAATGCTTACCCAAAAGCTCTTATTGTAGAAAGCCCATCAAGAGTTTCAGAGAAGTGAGCATACACTGGAGATTTGGACACATTTTCAAGCCTTTGAAGTTCTCTGTAAACAGCAATACATAAAGTTAACATCATCAAAAGTATTCCTTTAACTGAAGTCTTAAATAGCTTTCTGGCTGAAGGAATTGTGCCAGCCCAGTGGAAAGAAGCGATTGTGGTTCCAATACCCAAGAAAAGACCTCATAGTAAGGACAAATTCAGACCTGTGTTGTTAATTTCCATCTTTGCAAAAATTGCTGAAGGTTTTGTTTCCAAGTGGATTCTTGAAGATGTCTTCAGTCTCATCGATGTCAAGCAGTTTGGCAATGTTAAGGGTGTTTCTACCAGTCATTATTTGGTCAATCTCATTCATTATTTGGTCAGTTCTTACTGACTTTTCTATGGCCTTCGACCTTATTAGTCACACCCTTCTCATTGATAAAATGATTGACATGGGGGTTCGTGGATCAATCTTACCTTGGTCATGCGATTTCTTGCATGCTGAAAGCAATGTGTCTGATTTAATAATACCATTTCTGATTTTGTTTGTACCAATGCTGGTGTCCCCCGGGGCACCAAAATTGGTCCCCTTGGTTTCCAGATTATCATTAACAATGCAGCTTTTCATGCTAAGTCTAGTTATTGGAAATATGTACACATGCTACATGACTTTTGCTGAAAATCACAATTATGCTATGCCTGGTAATCTTCAGGAAGATCTGAATGAAGTTGATCTGATGCCAATAGCTTGAATTTAAATCCAAGCAAATGTCAAGCTCTGCAGGTCAAATTCTGTAAAGATACACCACTTCATTCAGATTTGAATATCGGTACTGAGATTTTGCCGTATGTTGATAATGCTTAAGTTTGATTATTCAAATTGACCTTAAATGGGATGCTCACGTTCAGGAAATTCTTTCAAAAGCAAACAAACACCTTTTCATGTTACGATCTCTGAAAAGATATGGATTTGATCAAGATGAGCTTTCTGTTGTTTACCAAAATTATCTCTGTGCAATTCTCGAATATAATAACATTGTGTGGCATCATAGAATTACCCAACACCAGTCAAAGAACATTGAAAGAATTCAAAAGAGAGCATGCAGAACTATGTTAGGTCCACACTCATCGTATTCTGATGCCCTCTCCATGCGTGATTTGAACAGTTTAGAGGAGAGAAGAGAACAGCATTGTCTAAAATTTGCAAAAGGCCTAAATGAAAATATCAGGACGACAATCTCTTACTTCCATGAAGAAATAAATGTCATAGTTTTAACCTACGTAATTCTAGTGCAATATCTCATCCTCGTTTCAAGACAACTAGATTTTATAACAGTCCGTGCCATATTATGTCAGGCTTTTAAAAAAGTAGTGTTTCTTATGTTTTATACACATTTTGCAATATTGCTCTTTTGAATGTGTTGCTTTAAAAATGATTGCTTGATTGGTATCTAATTAATTGATAAATTTATAGGATGGTGTGTGATGTGTATATGTGAGAGGATGGGTGGAGGTGAATGCAGGTGGGTGGTGTACCGAGTATGGGTAGGCGATGTGGGTGTGGATGTGTGGTGGGGTAGGGTTGTTGGAGTGTTGGGGTGGGTCGTGGGTGTGGGGTGTGTGTGTGTCGGTATGGGTGGGGGTGTGGAGGGTTGTGTTGGGTATGTGGGATGAATGTAGGTGGGGTGTGTGTGTTTGGAATGTGGTGGTGGTGAGGGTGTGTAGGTGTAAGTTGAAATTATGTGGGTGGGCTTATGTGGATGTGGTATAGTGTGAGTGTGTGTTTGATTTCAGACAACTGTAAGTAAATGAGTTAAATCTGCGACGTCTCCAAGTAAGTGATATCCAGTAGAACAGATTTAACTAATTTACTTATGTTATCACCTGGATGATTGACAACATTCATAAATATATTCAGACAACTGTGCAATTTTGCTTTTTATATTTATATATATTTTTGTAGTTAGTTGTAATCTGAACTTGTTTATACATTTATCTGTTCTTACTCTTTGTAAGTACAATGCAATTTGACCGACGGGCCACAATTTTGTATTTTGTGAATAAACCACATATAATTCCAATATTTACATAAGAATCCTAAAAATAGTACAAAAATATATGAAATTTGGATCAAGTTTACAAACCTATTTTCCAAACTAGTAATATTCAAAAGATAACAAATTACTTATAATTATATTCTAAATTACGTAAGATATATAGACTTGGTTACATCAGCTTACATGTTTGACAAATATGTTTTGCAAGGGAGTCCCAAAGACCAACCCGGGCTCATCAGAACTTGAATTCTGCATTTAGCTTCTGATGAGCGAGGGGTTGTCTTCTATGCAGCCTCCCTCGCAGACAAATTTGTCAAGCATGTTAGCTGATGTAACCATGTCAATATACGAGAAGGTATCAAAAAGTTTTAACTTTACCAAGAAGTGATTGAGCTATATCAATGAAATTTTGTCAGAATAGTCACTCGTCTTTATGAACATTGTGGTGCAGAAATTGTCTCATAAGTAGTTTTACTTTCTTTACTAGTGGTGATTGATGTCATCTACCTATCCGCTTAAAACATAAGCTGCATGGAGGAAATTGAGATATGCAGCATAATTAAGTCAATGCATTTGAAGGGTTACAGGGCCCAGTAAATCGTATTAGCACCACCAAAGTTTAGTTGTTTGATACCATAGTAAAGGGCAGGGTTTCTTCTAATCATTGATACTAAAATTATAAAAAATGGTCCATTAATGACGTCACAGTGGCACTTCAAGGAAATATAAAAATGAGATTTTTTCAATAGAGAGAGTCCCTACAATATTGGTCTGTAATCAGACAGTTAAAAGTGGGGGAAATGTTTTACTTTGCACACTGACTATGTAAAGATGTCTAAACTATCTCATAAAAAATTTTAGCTCCTGGCTTTATTTCTTCTGGGTAAAGTTTAAAACTTTTTGACACCCCCTCGTACATTGTGCATTACACTCCCCTAGGTAAAGCTCTTTACCATTGGATGATGATTTATTTATTTTTATTCTTTCTTTATTGAGGGTTTTACTGGTTCAGTGAAAAGCACTGCTTTTCAACCAGGCCCTCATAAATATATTCGGATTCATTGTACATTCCAAATTATATATTTTATGTCATTGCTGTATGTCAGAACAGTGTTTCAGTTACTTCTTTTTTAGTATATTCTGATCAAATACAATTTTGACACATTTAGATCAAAAACCCAAAACATGTTTGAATAGGTGTTTTTATGTCAAATTCAACAAAATCATACAAAAATGCGTTCCTTCAAATGATCATTCCTTCTAAATACCTTCATTAGGCATGAGAACAAGTACAAACAAAATATCCTGAAATATCCTGAAAATAATGACTTCTTTAGGTTTCTGTCGAGACTGTTTTATCATGTCGACATGTCGCAATAATTTGTGTCTACATAAAGTTGATATCAAAGAGTTGGTTTTTGCGGGAAAAACGATATTGTTTGGATAAGCTTATTGACACGGAGACTTACCCATAACATAGTAATGTGCACGTTCTTTCTGCGTACGACAATATGGATGATATAAAAGTGATATTTGTAACTTTTTTTTGTTTTGAACCAACGTATACGTAATAACTTTAGAAACAGTTGTAAATGACGAACATCTAATAAGTATTGAATACTTAAAGCAACACTTTAAACAATTGTTAAAGCTCAACTGCTTATGATCAGCCATAACTTGACAATTAAACATAAGTGTCTATGAAATTTTACTTGCCCAGATTTGTCGACAAATAAGATTTCATGTCGACATGTTGAGATATGCTATATGTCGACATATAAGGCCTGTCGACAGAAACCTTAATGACTTCCCTAAACTTTTGTACAGGGAATTTTAAAATAAATTTCCTGAAATCAGGAAATTTCCTGAAAATGTTCATGCCTGCTTCATTGATCACATCTAATGACCCATGTTCTTACCTTGAAGATCTGATATAGAATCTTTGTATGAAGTAATAAACTACGCCAACCACTACAGGTACTACAGTAAACACAGGGACCACAATGACGATGCCTATAAAACAAATGATGGTTCGCCACAGAGAGTAGACGACACCATCTATTGTACGAAATAACCTCTGAAAAGCAAAATTTGGAAATATTTCTAGTGAGTTTCATCATTAAACAACAAGAGATTAAGTTTGAAAGCAAGATCATTGAAAGTTTGATCCACAGAAATTATTGCACTGTATGGAGAGTCTGATGGTAGAGACATCCTTGTCATTTGTTATTGTATCACTCCTACATAAATTCAACACAGTTAAATGTTATTTGCCAATTTTACCATCATGCCTCTGTTTGATAGAACATATGCACACGCTCTCAATACAGAGTGCATTGCTAATACGTGTGTGTTTAACATTGCGTACGCGTTATCTCTGCACTTGAGTCTGACTCACCAAACACAAGTAAAAATTGATACAATTTTAGCGATAAACAATCAAAAAACACAGTTGTTCTTAAATAATGATGGTGGAATTAATGTAGGAGCGATTATTATACAAATATTGAATGCCTGAGAGTGCAATAGTAAAAAATATATCATGAGGTCTACGCCTCGTGAAATGGATCAGTCCAAATTTGACCGAATGGTATATTTTGTACTATTGCACGTGCATAGGCATTCAATATTTGTTTTATATCATGATATCACCAGGTTTGTTTCATGCCGTGCAATGGAAAATAATTTTTGCATGGCTCAAATCACTGCAATCATGATATAAAGGTTGATAAATGCACATTTCATACGCCAATGAAATGAGATAAAATCAATGCACACGCGGTCAATTTTGATGCGTCCAATTCAGAAGGCCTGTAGGGGCCGAGTGCATTAGACAGCAATCAAAATTTACCGCAAGTGTATTGATCTTGTCTCATTTTGCGAGCATAAAAAGTTAATATTTGTATGATGTTAAATGGCCTAGTTTAAGGAGAAATGGTTCTGACGATTCCCTTGTACGGCGGTAATAATAATGGCCAGCGCTATGGTACTACGGTGAATAGCGTATTTAAATGCCGTGTATCAGTGTTTCCACTAAGGCCGTATGGCGCGCCATTGGCACAGGAGCGGTGAAAATTGGTGCAACGAGTTTCTGAAAATGTGTGAGACAGATATTTTTCTAGCTTTATTTTTCGAGCCAATTTTCAGATGATTTTGGCGCAAGCACCTCTTAAACTTTGTCAAACTTGTTCGAATTGGCGGAAGCTCAAAAACCTTAGCGGAAACACTGCCGTGTATTATTATTATTATTATAATGGAATGCAAATTCATACAAGACAGAAAAATAATATTGTATCTTTTGTGAAAAGAAATAAGGCCTTTAATATGACCAGCAACTTCCAAAACTTCTCTAAACTAAATAAATAATCACCTGAAAAAAACAATGAAACATTCATACACACTAAACGCCCACCACACAAACCGGAACGCAACAAGCGCATGGCATTGTGAAGATCCACTGCACTCCGCGCACTTTATATTCTTGCAATCTGATTGGCTAGATGACACACGGCGTGTATGAATGTAAAACAAATAAGAACTGCTTATTCCATTTCAGGAGCCGTGAAAATCAGGATTGTTTATTTCTCCCATCACACGAAATAAAAAGTTAATATTTGTATGATGTTACAAACATTGGGGGATGTCCTGTAGCTCATCTCAGCAGTGGTTAGAAGAGCAAAAAATCCTATAGCATTTTAAAATCTAGACTCATCATATAATATACAAATTGTAAATACATCGTATTAAAAAATTCAGATTGGAGAGACAATATAAATCAAAATTGTTCACTTATTTCAATACTTCATCAACAGATTTCAACAAAACAGGCATCACGGATGCTTGGTGATAGATATTGCATTCATAGATGATTGACAACATTTAAACCATTTTGATATACAGGTTCAGACAGCTGCAGATCATACACTGCAGTAATCTACGGGCTGATATAATGATGATAAGGGTTAAGTCTGTGATTTTTACTCAATCTATACCAAGCTAACAAGTTAAAAATTGTAAGATTTTAGGCAACTGACCACCAATTTGGGTTTCAAAGCTATTACTTACCATATCGATGCAATTCGTATCATTAGAAAACCGATTAAGAACTCTCCCCAATGGGTTTGTATCAAAAAACCTAACAAAGAAATGAGGATAAATGGTATTATCAATAAAGGGGATTATCAATCAAACAAATAAATATATTTAGGAACTAACTGACTCATTAGTATATGATTTGATAAATTACTTTAAAAATCCCGAACAAGAAATACAATTTTAGCTATTAACTTTTTAAATGTACTTTTAAAGTAGTATAAAAATACCCTAGAAACCACCTTATGTTTTGTCTGAAATAGTGTAAGACTGACTGGCTTAAATCTACACCTCACTTGTAATCTTGTATCATGGTAGTTTTCATGAGAAATCAGCACATTCTAAATAAGGAGATGATTATAATGACCACCTTGTCTTGACTAAACCAAACTATATCAGGCAGGCTAGGGTCAACATCAGGCAAAGTTAATGTAATGTGAAATATGGTATGGTACATCAGTGATGTAACTAAATAGATATGGACGAGTAACATAATTGTTCAATATGAATTCAATGTTTACATTAGATCAGAGAATGTGTTCTTACAGACTTTACTTCAGATAAGAATGCTTGATGCATCATTGAATAGGTTCATTAGGATTTTCAGTATCAAATTATTTCAGAGTTCTTTGCAAAAAATCCACTCACTATTTTTGTGAAATGACGTTGCGCCTACTGACAGAAGCGCTCTCAAACTGTACTGGCAGCTGATCCAAGGTTTGGTGTTGTGACGTCACTGAAAAAGCCCAGCATATTTTCAAAGAACACTTACAACAAGAATAGATAAGGAGAAAAGGAAAGAACAACACCAGCAACAACCTCATGAACGAGGACGAGGGGGCCTATCAATTTAGTCACCTATACGACCAGCTGATCCAGAGGGCATCATCATGTGATGTCACAACACCAACACCAGTACAGTTTGAGAAAGCTTACTGTCAGTAGGCGCAACATCACATCACAAAAATAGTAAGTGGATTTTTTGCAAAGAACTCTGAAATAATAAGCTAGTGCACTTGTGGCAGGCACAAAATACCCCCTGATGTCTCAACATAAAATACCCCAATATTGAGGTTTAAATACATGTTCAGGTAGATCAAACTATTTCTCCAGGATAATTTGGTTCATGCATTTGGCTGTTTAAAATTATTTATGAGGATTATTGCAATTGCTACGCACTTATATGTAACAAAATTGAAGGGCAAAAAGGCAAACATCTCCTCCATAAACCAACATACCTTAACGGAAGCTTACTGACGTTATTCAACATGGCTTTATGTAAGGTCACGGCACCCTTGACAGCAGCAAATGCATGGATGACTTGGAATACAACAGTAGCAACGATGGTTGAGAAAGATATGGCTGCATAACCACCAAAGAAGTACACTGCTTTATCTGATGTTCTCTAAACATAATATGATAAGAAATAAATTGCGGTTAAATGTCTTTGAAAGATATGACAATTATTTTTTCAACTCAAATTGATTGCACTTTATCTGCTGTAGATAGATAGACATTCATTGATGATGCTCTGATGTTAATTACCAGTGAAAATTCCAGAATCCACCATATCTAATTTCTTCTGAGCCTTTATTTCACACCTACTTGATCATGAGCTTGGGCATTTTCAAGATATATAACGGTCACTATTAGGCTAGTAAATCTGTTGATTTGACGTAGACAAAATTGCAACACAAGATGTTTTGGTTGAAAATAAATGTTGATGACCTCCCAAACAACATATTCAAAATGTAGGAAAATGTACGCTTGTCAAAGTTGTTTAATTTGCATAAAACAAAATGGCTGCCAAAACAAGGA
>JXSR01S004694.1:17298-27944 GCA_000969725.1 Ophiothrix spiculata
CAAATTGTACAAAAATGCCCCAATTTCCAGCGTGGGAACAGGCATATTTGTAAATCTTATATTTTATCCGAATTTTTGAGACCATGGGAAAGTAGTACCATGATGGGGGCAACGAAACGAGCGTTCCGGAGCTCATGCCCCATCGTCTAGCATGCTTAGTAATAATTTTCAATGGGTTTATATAGATCGGATGACATCAATGAAGCTTTGAACCCATGGTTGATTGGTCATTTAGGTTTTATTTACTCGACAGAAGTGTAAAATTCCTAACATCTTCGTAAATTTTATCGCAATTTTCAAAAAATGTGTCTTCGTTCATAGACTACAACGTTTAATGTCGGATATGTTGGTCGACATAAATAGTATTCTTTTTTTAATGTTGGTTAGAGGAACATTTAAGACTGCTCTATAATGAATAAGTAAAGCAAGGGAAATCAAAATCAAAGCAAGTTTAAGGGTTATATAGTATTTTTAAACTTTCGGGTTGGCTGGATCAGCGGTACAGTTACATGTGGAATGACCAGGGTTCAAAGTGTTAAGACAATTGGAAGGTTTCGATGGGACTGGTCTGAAATATATTGCCCTGTACATGTACGATAATAAAGAAATTGACAATGTCAAGATGTACTTTTCGTCCATTCACATACCTGCCAACTGTCCCGAATTTATCAGGATTGTCCTCATTTACAACTCTCAAAATGGCCAATAATCAGGACGTCCCGATTTTGAGATGTTAAAAAAAATAAAAATACAAGGAAAAGTCGCCAATCCCGACCTGTATTCAGTAAATATTTAGGACAAGGTTCGAGGTCTGACCCAGGTTTTGAGGACAAAATGGCTCAAAATCCAAGTTTCTTGTTTTAAGAAAAAACATAATTTTTCTAAGGTGTAATTTTGTGCAGAATCTGAATCTGAAAACAGAAATACAAAAAATTCAACCGTTTTCCAGTTACAAAGAAAAGTGTAGACGGGGTTATTTTATCGGGATTTAAAATGATGAGAAATTGATGGCTTGCAGTCATATAAACATGTTAAATGAAACACTGGGACATATTTTTGAGAATGAAGCTACTTTAATGAGGACCTATTTTAAATTTTGAAGTATGCCGGATGTCCGGTTTTTTCGGTAAGACTGACGAAAGTGGCCAATTTTGTCGAAAATTTGAGACCCGAAACTCGTTTAAAAAAAAATTCAGAAAAATTACTAAGTTTATCAAAAATTTAAGTACAAACCTATATAGTAGTTTGCTATGTGCATAATCGATTAAATTTTCAGGTCTGCAGCTTCTTTCGTTCTCTTACACCATCAAGTTTCGTAAATTCCCGGAATTTTTTCACAACTCAAGATTTTAAGGGGTGGGGGTAATATTTTTAACATTTTCAAATATTTTCTAGTCTTAAAGTGAACAAAATTTGGTATTGACTTCTTCCTTATTAAATTCTGCATGCAATGAGTGGTGAATTAAGCTTCTATGACCTTCCTATGGAAAGATACCATAACTAAAAATTCATTTCTTGCCAAAAACAGTGATTTTTTGCATACCTTTTGTCACATCAAACTTCATTTTTTAATGCCGCCCATACAAAAATAATGAAATATAGTATAAAAACAATTGGTTAACTTATTTTTTATAACCATCCTGCACTAATTAATTAGCAAACGAGGCTTCTCCAGTGCATATTTTTAAGTGTATGGGTATTTCAAATCAGATACTGAAAATTGTTGTCACCCAAAAATGCCTATTTTTCGTCAAAATCGGCCAAAAATTCGAAAATTACCGTTTTCTGATCAAATTGAGAGACTCGTAACTGTGAAAATATTAAAATACAGTTAATTTTACATAAGGAAAGTCTCATTCAAACATTTTTAAAGCTTATCTTCACCACTAAATAATTTTTACACAATGATGTCCGCCAAACCTGGGTCAAACTCTGAATCTTGTCTTATGCTCTTGTGGCATATACCCAGGGGGGTCTGTCATCATTGAAAGGGGGTATCAGGCGTGACCAAGGACTTCCAAACAGCACCCTAAACAAGTATTTACATATTATCAAAAATTACACCCTAAGTAAGTATGATTGTTGAAAATTTACTAAGATTTTACTAAATTTACTGAAAATTTAACTCATCAGTTTCAAAAATATACCCTTTTTGTTGCTTTTTTGAGATTTTAGACCCTAATCACGTTACGCACGTAACGTGCCTGATCCTAAAAAACCACCCTTTTTACGTGAATTCTTGGTCACGCCTGATACCCTCATGTCAATGATGACAGACCCCCCCCGGGGGCATATATTTGGGCCAAAACTTTAAAAAAAGCCTTAATAAAGATAAGAAAAGTCACAAACCCACCTGTATTCAACACATATTAATGCTCTTGAAACATATATGTGGGCCAAAACGTAAAATAGTCACCTCCGGCGAATGCCTCACGCAAGGGCTCGGCCTTTGTGTCCTGATTTTGGGTTTTACAATGTTGGCAGGTATGCATTCACTTGATTTAATTATTGTGAATGTGATTTCCAAACATAAAAGTAAAATTTGACCATTCATAACTATTATGATAACTGGTATCTTTATTGAAGAAATTGAAATCAAAACATCCATTTCACTATCGATTGCAATATATTGTGTTTTGAATGAGTGGAGTGTAAATAGCACTGCGTTTAACGCTGGCATGTTAGCTCATGTTGTCATATACGGAACGTCGTAAAATATAATGAAAATAGTCCCGAAAATAGTACCTCTCGTGTTTTTAAATATTGTATAACATTTGGAAACTTATGATCGATTGACAGTATCCTTATGAGCAATATGTAGGAAAATTATTCAATGAAGTGTATTACTATATAGTACACTCATTCAGTAATGTAAATTATTTAATGCTCGAGAGTTTTATTATCTCTTTATCCAATACTAGTTTAGAATTGATTTTATCCAATGCTGAATGTCAATGGAATCATATTTGCAACCATTGCTGAAGGGTCAATGTTGTATGCATATGAAACTGAAACAAGGCAACATATATATTCCTTTGCTTTTTGAGTCGCTTTTTTATTTCAGAATAATAATTTGAGATATTTACAAGGATCAATAGTAAGGGGCTGGGTTGTAGAATTACCGTAAAAATTGGTGACATTTAACTAACAGACTACTTGTTCAAAGTAATGTATATGTAAGTTGAAATTCAAAAGTGAAATATATATTCACACAATCCAGAAAGAAGAGGTCAAATTATGTTCGCTTTTATTGTACCGGTAGAGCTTGCTTATCAATCATGAGATATGGAACATTGACCTTACACTGTAGACTAATATATGCAATTGCTGATTTAAGAAATGATCATATAATACCTGAAGGGAGATGTTAAAGAATTTTATATATTTTTTGTTGTTGGTCCCAGCATACTTGGAAGGTGGACATCAAAGAAGATATCAGGACCTTCCCATCATGCCTGATGGGAACAAGATAGATCAATGTATTATAGAAACCTTGTAAACAAATGAAACCAATAGAGTGCCATGGTAGCTCATGGTGATACTAGAAATACAGAACATAGACTTTAGCCCCTTCAAGCCTGGATCCAGGCTAGCTTCTAACGGGGTATTTTAAACAGGTTGTAATGAAAGGTGTCAGTATTTGCAGACCTCATCCCAATTTTGCACTTATTTATTTTGATATATAATTCATTTCAGCCAATATATGAGCCCCGGATATAAGCACTACAGTAAATGTAGTTCACAAATTGTTGAACACCCTGTAGTATCCATTCTGTCTGAGATTTTGTTTTGAATATTGAAATAAAGACCATAGATATTTTAGAAATTGACATGCAGGATATTATTAACTCAACCCATAGTAATCATTGTATACCCAGTCTTATTTACGCTCTCAGACTGCGCTGTGAATATTTCCTGCCTCCCATCCACCCAGATGGTAAAGTATCCCTCTCAGGCTGCTAAACTCATCATCTCACAAGTAATTGAACCACTTGCATACCACATAATCTGTTGCTTACATTTCCTGGCGTATATACGATGAGGAAATTTTTCGTAATTCTCAAGTCACTAAATTCATCTCACTTGTGATATTGTGATTAATTTGACGTGTGCATGCATACGACATAATCTGTTGCTTAGATTTCCTGATATATTTCTGAGCAGAAATTTTTTGTTCTCAAGTCTGTAGATTTGTCATCTCACTTTGTGATTAAAGTGACGTGTGCTTGCATACGACATACTGTTGTGTTAGATTTACTTTTATATCTGACAAAGATATTCTCAATTTCAATTCTATTTTTATGTTACTTTGATTGGAAATAAATAGGAAGCTAATAATACCCTAGTGAAATATTAACAAGCAGTATTGTAAATATTTTTAAAAATGCGCTTGCATAAGTATCTAGATAAATATTGTTTTGAATTTTATCTTTGACAAAATGTGCCCTGTGGATTTTCATTTCAATCTAGTTTTGCCACATTTCACATGCAGAATGGTAATCGTTAATTAGAATTAGAATGTAAAGTGGTACAAATAGCACCTTCACCTTGGATGGGAAATTTTTGAGGGGTGGCACTCGCTATCTAAAATGACAGGGGTATGCCTTGATCGACGAGATGAAAAGTAGGGGATATCCAGTACAAATGTGCGCACGAAAAATAGGGTGGGGGTCATCCGGTACACCTCATTAATAAAGATGGGTTATCCAGTTGTGTCCAAAATAAAAAGGGGTCATTTAGAACAAGCCGGTTTTAAAAGGAGTGGTCTATTTTAAGGCACATCATGCGTAACCATAATGGAAGTCCCCCCCCCCACCCCCAAGTTTCTGCATAACATTTGTATATTAGGGGGGGCACTCAACTTTGAAAGTGATAAAGTGATAGGTATGTCAGGCGCGAAGTGCTAATTGGGGTCTGGTGAACTGATTTTCTGTAACAAATCGACCTTTGAAACCGATTTTTGGGGGTCTAGTGAACTGGAATTTTGGCCAAAAATAGCCTCCTGAGCTGCAAATTTTCTCAACTTTTGCAATTAGAGCTAAAATTTTGCTAAATTTTTTCAAAAACAGGGTCAAAAGAACTGAATCATGCTGAAAATGGGGATCTAGTGAGCGGCCTGACGGCCTGAAAAAGGGGGTCTTGACCGCCGGACATATATACCCTGCCCACATATGTGAGTGCCCCCCCCCCCCCGGGGGTAAAGCAGCCTCCCCTCTTACTTTTTTCTGAAAATCGTATGAAATGATTGTTCTTTCTAGAAATTGTAACAGAACTCAAGATTTTTATTGATCGTTTTAAGGGCATTCTGGTCAAACCGACCATATTTGCTGGCAGTGGTGCCATTTGTATGTGGGCTGCTCTGGCAAAATGAGAGGGAAGTCGCAAATCTACAATTTGAATAAATGGCATCTTAAGTAAAAATTAGGTAAAAAAGTCAAATTTCTTTTTTTGGCATAAAACGCCTTCATACTTAAGGTCAACTTTGCCGGGAAGTGCAATTATTCACGGTTAATTGATTGCATTGCGCTATTAAAACTGTAGTAATCAGTATCTTAGAAATCGATTTGCAGCTCATTTTTAATGCAATATATTCAGTGGACTGCTTTGGATTTTGATCTCTAAATAAGGAATGGAGAAAGAAAGTATGACATATGTGATGACTCGCCCCGAAAAGGGTGACTTTATCAGAGAACGCTTTTCAAGAAACAAGTGAAAATAGAAAGCAAAAAATAAAGAAAGTGATAAGAATTTTTTTTGGTAAAATTTGATCGCCTTGATCAATTTCAACAAGTAAGATGTCATTTTAAAGTTTAAAAAATGCTGCAACAGATGGAATGACAAAATCAAAATTGATATCATCTGCAAAGTCCCCCCCTTTTGGGGTGAGCCATCACATATTATATAGGCCTATCATTCAAAAACTGAGATTACAATGAATATGTCAAAAACTCAATTTTGAAATTTGCAAGTTTCCTCTCATTTTGCCAGAGCTCCCCTCATATGGTCAGCCATGGTCAAATTGATATATGTGTTGACCATGGTCAGATATTCCATATTTGTCAATTTTTTTATATACACATATCTTTAAATCAAAAAAAAAAAAAGAGTGTGTACGGTGAACAAGTAAACCCGAAATCATTATTCAAAAATTGTTCTTGCTTTTAAAAAGATATTAGGACCACAGCAACAACAACAACAACAACAAAATTGAAAATGTGTTTTGTGGCACATTGGATAAATGATGCCCTTTTTATTCACCAAATTAATAATTTATATCAGTTTCTGCTAACTATCTCTTTTGAATAAAATATTGTGCCTTTAAAAGGTTAATTAGTTGACTTTAAAAATTACAAGCCAAAATATCACATCTGGTGCAAATTACATCACCTGATTAACAAATTGTATGCTATTGTTATAATTATCGCAGTGTAGATAAGATTAAAATTTCCAATGCTCTAGTAATAGATGCCATTCAAAATAGCAAATTTATTGCTCACGCAGCCCGCTATCATGTAGTGAACAACGAGCTAGCATGGCATCTGTCCAATGTACCAATAAATGCATATATTGTAAGCCAACCACCTTGGGCAAGATTTCATCTAATCTGTCATCGTGCCGGTTAGCTTATACATGTATTTACAGTGCTACTCTGGGTTTGTTTACATCTACCACCTGGTGAATCTGATATAATGCGATAATGTCACAATGTTGATTAATGTATAGATTACATGCTCCACCTGGTGGATCCAATTTAATATTGATAATGTCACGATTTTGACTTGGCCATGGATTTGATACTGTATCAATCCAAAATGTTGATTTCATTTTATCATGTCATTTTCATATACGAATATAGGTTTTTTGATTATTGATAATGTGGCATTTTCATATTCTATCCTTATGAGACACATGATCAAAATGTTCGCCAGCAGAACAGAAATGATTTAAAACCATCCTCTTAAAATGAACAAATCTTTGGAACACCTTTATCAATTATCCCCATTCTTTCAACATGCTGAAGGTAAATCCATGATCTACTTAGAGACAAAAGTTATTTGTTTTAATATTTATCTTGTTCTTTAAATAAGGTGTTCATTTCAACTATTGCACTAATTTTATTGTCTCACTCGGTATATTGCATCAAATCAATTCTGAATTGCATAATATAGTTGACTGAGATTGGGTCTGGAATTGACATTGTATTTATCTGCAAATCACATTTTTAACCATTTTAGATGATTTTTAGAATCGCTTGGTATATATCATTTCATCTGCATAACACATTTTAACCAATTTTGTTTTCTTTCTGCTTATTTTCCAGATTGTAGTGTCTGTACACTTTGTGCTGACAGTTTTGTAAGTATGAATTTGAAGTTGTTATCGGAATCATTAAATTCCCTACAAATCAAATCTGCAGGATGCATATGATATATGATGAGAGTGTGTGCGACTACACATCGGTAATGAAAATGCACAGCGCGTATCTTGACAGGTTGCTTGAACCGGCGATCGGGTGAAAAGAAAAGTCTTTCGTACTGCGTGAGGTGAGACGCTTGTTTACTCTACGCATTTGTTGCATTCAAATTTCATGATTTGTAGGAAATTTAATGACTTCAGTAGTAACACTTGGATCAAGATATAATTGCTGGGTTGGCATAACATAAAATGAAATTAGGGTAGGTAGATATGTCTGCTTTTTTATTTAGCAAAAACACCCAATTTAATATCATTTAGGGTACTTTTTAAATTATTTTTCAGAAAAAGCACCCAATTAGCTAAATTTGGGTGGTTTTTTTGACCCTGACTTTTTTATTTGTCCAGAAAGTTGGCGTAGGCCAGGTTACGCCAGTCAAACAATACTTGTTAGGCCTTAAGTTAAATTATACACCAAATTGAATTATACTCAAAATGCAAGCTAGTGACGCTGGTTCATGGTGGTGCAACACCAAACATGGCAAGGCCAAAAAATGTTAGAGAAATGGCACTTTCATTGCGTTTCATCTTGTTGCATTTTGGTGGCTGCCGCAATTATCTGCATTTGAATCAGGCTTTGTCTTTAAAGGCGCGCTCATGCGCCTAAAATCCACCCTGTCCGAGCGATTTATCGCGCGTCTCGTCCGGGTGTGCTGCAGATTTTTTATAACGTCAAGAGATGGCGTCCCTTTTTGTTTTGGGACATCTTGACGTCATTCATTCATGAAAAACCATGCAGTCATCTTGGAAATTTATTCTTCGGAGTGGTAATTTTATCTGCGAGTTTAGCAGCAGGTAAATAATTCCACATTAATTTATATTGCTATTCAGATGATTTTTTAGATAATTCAAACATTTCTATGAACTATCAGGCCTGTCACTTCAGTTAATTCAAGTGATTTGTTGCAAAAAATGATTGTTTTACAGCATGAAAATTGTCAATCGCGATGCCATTTAATGCTGTATTTCCATAGAGATATTACTCACAAGCAAACTTGGATTTTCATCACTTCATATGAAAATCAGATTCCTTACGAAACAATTTGAATACACAACTATTATGAGTTTTCTCTCTTGAAATCTGCCACTTATAGTTCATGAAAAAGATGCTAAAAACGCGAAATGTGTATATTCTCTGCGATGTCATATCTCCACAACTCACGGAAAATCAAAATAGGTGTTGAACTTCGCTGGAGGTCATGCTTAGAGAATGATCACGGCGCATGTGTGAAGCACAAATTACAGTTTCTGTAACAGGCGTCTTTCCCTTTAGTAATAGTATGAGGAAGAGTTGGATAGTATAATTGATTGATATATCAGCTGTTTTGATCAAAAATAAATAGAATTATTCAAATAAGGCAGGTATACTTAAAGCATTTATAAATTCGTTTATGTTTATTTATCTATAAATCATTCATTTTAATTATTTATTTATTTTGGCCCTATAATAGTTCTAAAGTTAATTAGTTAGTGATTTAGTTTGATTACTGATTTTTATTGCCATAGGCCTACTACAATGTTTTATGCAGTACAGTACATTTCAAATCAGTGATAAAAAGCTCTCCTCGATTATACCAGTGGAGCTTTTAGATACGCTCTCCTTGTACTCGCCTAGAGCACTCCTTTAAAAGCTCCCCTGCTAATTTCAAAAGACATAGCCTGTTTGAATATGTTTCAGGTGCAAAAAGTGCATTCCAACTGTGAAGGTTGTTTCAATATATCACATTTTTTATTAATTAGGTCTTGAAATATTTTGATTTCTGGATTGTTGAAATGCAGATACGACCTTATGGTTCTCAACCCTCGATATGTTTGTGAGGGACATGCAACTCCTTCCACACCAGGGATTGTCTTTTCAGGCGCTACAGAGTTTTGCTCTTCTTAATTGCTCTCCTCAATTGCTCTAGGTGAGCAATTTGGAGCTCCTCTGAATGTGAGGTTTCCTATCTTTATTGCTTTTAGCCTTTGTTTTGCTCTCCTCAATGCTCACCTAAACAGCTTCAGGAGAGCCATTTAATGCTCGCCAGCAATTTTCAAAAGACAAAGCCTGCACACTATAAAATCAGGTCTTGATTCACCTTCCAAGTATGTTTAACATACCAGTACTAATTTTTGTCAAGGACAAATCAACAAGATTTTCAAGTTAAAATTAATGAAACTTGCTAAACCTAAGTGACAATTTCACAAAACTGCAAACCATCATAAGCCTCAAGCCTATTTCCGCTTAACAAGTTAAATTACAAAGAGAAATCATATGTACATAATGCTATATAATTGACTTTTATATAAGTAACTAGACCGATTAATCTCTAATAATGTTGTTTTCTTTGCAGTGCATACATGCACCAGCCATTTCTACCACCAGTATATTGTTATATGAACACAGTCATCTTAGTGACTGGGTTATGGGCGATAGCAACTCCAGATTCCAAAGACAGCATTCTCATGGTAAGCACCAGGCCGGAGGTCTGCTGGGGAAAGGGTGGGTTATGTACATGCACCAGCCATTTTTACCACCAGTATACTGTTATAGAGGAGCGTGGCCGACCCTGGTCCACTGTGCAAATGCTCCTTGGGGTGCTGCATACAGTGTCTATACCTAATAGGTTTATGAACACAATCACCTTAGTGACAGGGTTATTGGGCAATAGCAACTCCAGATTCCAAAGATAGTATTTTCATGGTAAGCACCAGTGGTCGATTTCAGTTAACAATGCATCGTAGCTACGAATCCTTCTCAATGTTAATTTATCAAGTTAAAGATGGGTTCAGTCTTATGACAAATAAACGATGCAATAAAATGTTAGTGAAATGGCCCCTGGTCCCTGTGGCGGTGGGGGCGGAGGTTCGGGAGGGTGCACCAGCCGTTTCTACCACCATTACATAACATAATTAACATAATTTATTTCTTTCCACATACATGTAAATACACTGTATACAATAAATGCATATTAACTAAGTATAAACATTGTGGAGGAGATCAAGAAAATAAGCCAAAGGCCTGTCAACTCCTTGTCTCCAGTATAGAAAAAGATTAAAATAAAAGGAATGTCAAAGAAGAATTAAGCTTTCCTTCCTCCCAGACCACAATTCGATAGCCAAAGAGTAGATTGGGAGGAAGGTATGAAGCAAAAAAGTTAATCTAAAAAGCCTGGTGTTTGTAGATCCAACTC
>JXSR01S004694.1:29124-41628 GCA_000969725.1 Ophiothrix spiculata
AGAAATGATTCTGAAATAATTGTGAATATCTTGTTTTCATATTTTTGTTCACTATTACAGGTCCACATAACCACTATTGCAGCACATTCCGATTCAGTGCAACGTATCCTTTTTGTCATTTTGTAGGAAAAGAACTAAAGGAAAAGTCATAAATATTGATGATCTGCATCAATATTGTCTTTTCCTCTTAAGGGCCTAAACTACTGCTCAGCAGTGTTACTGCTGATACCCTGGTCACATAAACTTGTGGCGAGGTTACGATGTGTTTACGGTGTTGCATCGAGAAAAAATTCAGCGGACACCAACAGGACATCGGTCAGGTTGGTGGCCCATTGTTATGTGATCATAGCATAAGGCCATAATGGAACACCATTGGTGCAGGAGCAAGGGAAATTTAGGAAGCAGGTTTTTCAAAGTGGAAAACTTGCCACCTATAGCTATAGTCCTTCAACTTTTAAGTATAAAACAAACAAACAAGCATAGGTTTTTCAAATAAATGCACAATTGCAAGATAGAAAGTGGCAGTGCTTGGTTGACGGCGTACATCTAGTAACTTTGGTGTTTACTTAAAAGTCTATAGAATATAGAATTTTTTTAAGTGCTGGGCTGCAAAAAATATTATCTTATTTCCATAAGTTTCATCCTTGACCCTGGGTCAATCTAGACTAGGTCATGTGACCTAGAATTTATCAAAAATCAATTCAGCATAAGGGTTACGATGAAAATCATTATGTAAATGCAAGAAAGTATCTGCAATAGCTGCCATGCATTATATTTATGTTACACCTTCTTAATAGAATTCAATAAAGCTACAAAAATGTGTCTCCCATGTCAGTGGCTTTTCAAATGGTTATTCAGGTGGGTGGCAGATCACCTGGAAAACTTTTTCAAGAGCCACTGACCCAAGACTGGACACTATTTAGGGTGTAATGCAAATTTGTGACAAATGGCAGCTATTGCACGTTCTTTGCAATTACATGACAAGTTGACATCATACAGCTG
Source organism: Ophiothrix spiculata (assembly GCA_000969725.1). Taxonomy (NCBI): domain Eukaryota; kingdom Metazoa; phylum Echinodermata; class Ophiuroidea; order Amphilepidida; family Ophiotrichidae; genus Ophiothrix; species Ophiothrix spiculata. The sequence goes on from JXSR01S004694.1 coordinate 30,127, forward strand.
GTATTGCAGTGCTACATTTGCTGATGCATTTTGATATTGATGTATTATCAAGCTTTAAAAAATCAGTTTGCAATAAGTAAAGACAACCCTGAGGAAATAGAGCCTTGACTGTAATTTACGTATTATGCCATTCTTTACATAAACAAAATTAAAAAGTTCTCCCACTTTAAACTATTAAACTGTCCACAGACCACCATTGCAGAGATCCTCTATATTAAATGCAAAAAATTCATTTTGTAATTTCACTTAATGATATCATTGTGACACCATTCATTGACTGATTTCTGGAGTATACTGGTAGTAGAAATGGCTTGAATATGTACATAACCCACCCCTCAAGTATAATGCTGCAGGTATAGCGTGACCAAGAAAAAGGTGAATTAGGGTTGTTTTTGAGGACAAAAGGGTGTATCAGGTGACACCTTTTAGGGTGTCAAAAACTGTCATTTTAGCTAATTTTCTAGAAATAGGGTACTTTTTCAAACCCTAGTGTTAAAAAATTCCCTTTAGGGGTTGTTTTGAAAAACTGTGGTCACGCTATGCCTGCAACATTATACTTGAGTGCCCCCCCCCCCCCCCCCGGGGGGGCTAAAGCGCTTTAAGAAATCCAAAAAAAATTCTATAGACAGCTATGTTTGAGAGCAGGTGCCTTATAACACTTGATAATGTTTTTGCTATGGGTCTATTGTACGGTTCGCCATTTTCGCATCATTTTGACAGTCATTTAAACTAGTATGTTATATAACAATGTATTCACATCATGCAAGGTCAGTGGTTTTTGAAAGAGGTTTTTTGTTATCATAATATTATGTAAGTTTCCATCCCAAAATGGCAAAAACCATGCAATAGGCTAATGACCAAATTGATTGGAATATCCCAGTAGATCAAAATATTATTATTTCCTTGACTAACAACTCACAGGATGGCCATCATAAATCTTCTATTGAAGCCGATAACTTTAGCAGTCGCATTATTGGAGTTCCGAAAGCGAGGCGGTGAATACAGCATGCCAGGGCTACCCGGCGGCGGTATGCCAGGGTCAGGATATGAAAACATCGACCACTCCCTCCCAACCAACCAACAAGTGGAAGCAGCTCAGTCGCCATCGTCACTGGATAAGCCATATATTCCACAGTAGCTGTGGCAATGTGAATAAATTATGCAAATATGGGGTAATCAGGTTCATGATATACACATATATATGATCATGGGTTTGCGATCAAGGTAAATCAGAAGTTAGCCCCTTATTCATAAAATCAATTTTTTACATGTAATAACTTCAAAGCAACTTGAATTCGAAGCTATTCTGCTCAACATGCATTCATTCTTTGTGTTGAAGCAAAAGCCTAATACACGGTAATCTACCATATGCAACTTCAAACTATCATGATCAGCTTTCATTTGCTTCTCCCTTGGAGAGTACACTGGCACTATACTTTGATCAACACCTAATGGGCGGCTCTTTCACATCGTGAATTGATACAGGTAAGCGTGTGCTTAGCTGAACACAACACAACTGTGAAAGCTGTTGAGCCCATGGTACGTGTGACTCGTGCATCGGTATCTATGGTGTAAGTGGCATTATGTTTACTTGCAGATGAAGTAGAGCCTCATAATTCCCGCCTATTTAGTGAAATAGTGATGATCAAAGTATAGGAGGTGGGTACTCATCTTGATGGTGTGAGAAATTTGGGAAGATAGACGTTCTGGTGGGGGACAAAATAAAAGTTATGGTGGTGAATTAATGTAATCATAAATTGAGAATTAAGCCAGTAGACAGAGTCAGTGAACTCTTATGCTTGAAGATACCTTGCCCTATAGGGAAGTAAGTTGATGTTGGTGGGGAATTTTTGAGTTTGAGGGGGAACATGTGTGGCCGAGTTCCGCTACAGTGCCCCAGGGACAGAGAAACAACTAACACGTGCATAAGGGACACAATAGTGGAGACATTTATCGCAAATTCAGAGTTCACTAAATGTAACAATTTCATCTTAACCTATTCATAATTTACAGGTAGCACATTGCTTATAACATATATATATATAGAATACTTGTCTTGAGCAATGGAATCAATAGGCCTCTGAATGCACCATGTTGGAGCGTTAAGAGCCTGTTGTTATGTCTACAATGCACAGTCTTTACACTGAAGCTTAATATTAGCATGTATTAAAAGACCGCATAAAGGATGCAACACCCCTTAATCATATATGAGTTCTTGCTGGAAGAAAAAGGTGCTGCCCTTATTGGTTGGTTTCCTTCATCTCTATCATCTACTATCTTCAAATTGTGTCCATACACAAAGATCAGAGGGGAATGGAGATCTGAAGTAGAGCTTAGGTTGCAGTCTTTTTTGTTGTTGTTGTTTTGAGACTGTATTTGTAGAAAGGTACATGGAAATGAGGGTTTATTCTGTGGGAATATAAGCAGATCAATGTTGATAATGATGATATTCATTATTTGATTTCCGTGATGGTCAAGTCCCAAGCAAGAGTACTGTGTAGATGGTGGCCTTCTGAATATATGCCCAGTGAGTATTGCTAAGAGTCCATTCCAATATTCTGCCGGTTTTGGTGTGAGACTTGTGTAACAGGGAATGTTTATCACATGTGGATAATGAAATGTGATATTGCAGATGGGATTTATGATTGTCACTTTCTATTGAAGGTCAAACAATGACAGTATGAACAGAAATCCAGAGTACAGGGCCCCATTGTTTGTAAATGCAACCCCATTGTGCATTTGTGTTTACATTGTCCAAACATTTATTGCTTGGCTTATATTGTTGCAACATGTTGCAATTGTCATTGGTCTCACCTGCACAAAATTATGCAAAAGAACATATGGGGGCAAGCTATATGGGATCTCGGATCTACATTGATGTACATCTTGTCAGTGCAGATTGCATCTACATGATGGAACATTAATGTAGATGTGGGTCCTTGCACTGTTTTCAACTTCGTTTATGTCATTGTTTACACACAAGCAGTAGGCGAGGCACTCGAATGCACCATCCATCTGATCTAGATTGATGTATCCCAGGAATCTACATAAAATGTAGATGCAAGCTCTGATTTAGCTTGACCCATAATGGATGTTTGGCTATAAATCAGTCTGTTTATCAAGCATACCTGAAAGTTGATGAAGCATCAAGGGCTTTACAAGATTTGTCAAATTCAATTTTAGCAAAATTAGCTTCAAAAAACAAAAATGCATCAAACAGAAATATTGTGTAGTTATCAATATTGTCATTTCTAATGTAATCAATAAGAGCTCTTGAATTCAACCATCAACACATTTTTTCTAGGACATATTAATGTATAAATGGTACTTTATACCAAAGATACTCTATATTTGAAATTTGTGAATTATCTGAGTTACAAGCAGTGAAAAAGTAAGCATTTGTGTCATTTTGAATTTTGTGTATTATGACAAGAAGGTGCTCTTTGTCCATTAATGTGACCCACCGCATCGAAAGGTACAATTTTGCAAAATAAATATATGATATGATTTATGTTTGACTTGAACAAGTGTAAAAGAAGTTCTTTAGAGACATGCTTTTGAAAATTGGATGTTCATATTTGAAGTTTTATGGTACAAATTTGCCTTTATCTCAAAACTTGCTTGGATACAACATTGTACCTTTTGATGTGGCAGGTCACAAATGTGCTTCATCCCAAATTTTCAGTATAGTTAACCAAGTTGTTTTGGGTTATCCTTGTGTATTGGTAATGTTTATTAGATGAGACGATATAAGTATATACGCTTGTGTAAGTAAAGTAAAGTTGCATACGGCCAAATAAAAAAATTAACATGTTTCTCGTCCCCACCCTCTGCCTTTTTTTTTTAATGTTTTAAAGGTCATTTCATTTTGTAATGTTTTAGTTATAACTTATTCTAAAATATTTTTCGAAAGGTGAAGCTTATTTCATAGCTTTACTAAATATATAATAAATCATTTCAGTTTTGTGATCCCTAGACGGGTTTAGCTCTCAAACCAAGAATATAAAAAGACTTCATTTTTGTTAGATATCATATGATATCTAATATATCTATATATCTGTCATATATAGATGTTTTAACATGTTAAAGCATGTCATATATAGTGCTAAATAAGGCTATACTGAGCATTTAACAGATGAAAAATAAAAAGGCCCTCTTTCTCCTATTTTTTAAAACACAGACGAGAAACATGTTTTTATTTTTACTTGGCCTAAAGCAGATTTAAACATAATAGTTGTGTCACACACAAACTTTGATGGCAGCACAGATTTTGCCCTCATCACCCAAGAAAACATAACCAATATTTTTTGGCTATCAGGATGTATGGGGAACTCTTCAGACATAATTTATGAATATTGTCATTCATCCAGTAGGTTTACAACAAAAGAAATAAATTACATTTCTTGATTCACCATGTAATCTTTAGTGATGTTGCACCTGCAGAGATGCGACGGATGGATTGTCGCACAATAATCAGTTTTGTAAGCTCACTGTATGCATGGAGGTTTGAACCCCACCCTTTTTATTTTAACCCCACCCTTTTTATCCAGACACCCTTTATACTGAAAGTTCTCTGAACCCATCCTTTTTAGAAACTTTGATAAGTTTTTCATACTGACAGTTAATTACTTTGGTTAATTGATAATTGGTTAATAAACCTAGCTCAGCTATGTGGAGAACATAAATGGTGACAATAATATCTTACTACAATGATATGTTCATTCCAATTCTCAGATCTTAACATAATTTTCAAAATAGTCAAGAAGGGTAGGCAACCTACCCTTTTTATTTCAGACCCACCCTTTTTATCAAGGCACCCTTTATACTGGAAATTCTGTGAACCCCACTCTTTTGATGATTTTTGAATTTTTCTAGAACCACCCTTTCTAAAGCGTGTCGTGCATACAGTGAAGCTCTCATGCATGAGTTCTGATTCTGCAACAAATTTCTCACATGACCATCTGTCACATCTCTGCATAGTCTGAAGAAAACCCCGGCCATGGGGTTGCAACATCAATAAGTTGTAACGGTGAGTCCAGAATTTGATTAACTTTTTTCTTTGTGGGAGAACATTGTTCACCATGACTTCAAGTAATAGTAGTAAGACACTCTGAGGAAAAATGGTTGATCAAATGTGTGACTATGGTGTGAATTTTTTAATTTATAATCAGGAGATATTTGTAAAGATATGTTTTAAAGAATACCTGCTATAATTAAGATTTAAAATTCCATTCTTTTTAGTGGTTAGAGAGTTTTGTGAAATGCATAATTGTATGTATACCTTGGCAATTTGAACGGTACAAAAACACAAACGGATTCATTGTGGGGCAAGTGATGTGAGAGAAGTATCCAGTGGAATTGGCCCAGCGTGGTGTACAATATGTATTTTGCAAACTTGCTAATTTGATTTCAGTATATGAACATGTGGAGCTGTAATGGCCTATGATGTGTCAAGATGCTCAGATTAGTTAAATCCTTACACCAAACAGGTATACTTGCAATTAGCAATACCATATGCCACCAATGGTTGCCCCAGAGAGGCGATGTTTTCCTGATGCATCATGGGAAAAGGTCGACATTTAGAGCCTGCAAAATACAAACATCACATGGGAACACTTTTCTGATCATTTAGATTGTCTATATAATGGTCTATTGTGTGCGTGAATGCCCACCAAAATGGCTATTTGCAAAATTATAAACTTTCAATCGATCACACAAACATTTTCGCTAAGCTGTTTCCAATATAATAATCTTATGTATTGCATGTTAATCCAATGTTGACTTGAACGGCAATGTCAACTCTGTGGTCAAAAGTTTGACTGGCCAAGGGTTTAACCACTTGCGGCACACCGTATTGCGAAATGTAAGAATTGATTCATGTGATAGGTGCAAAGTCCCCTTCGGATATACCATACCCACTTGTCCAATTCAACCACTGATTTTCTGAATGTACATCTTGTCACAGTTGAGTTATTTCACATCTGCATGCCAAATATGGTTAAAAAAACTTTGAAAATGCTTTGGCAATAAATTAAGATGGGGTTTTTTTCAGTTTTTGGAGTGAAGATGTATATTAATTTTAAGGATTTGTCAGTCAGCAAATAGTTGATTTAGACGAGTGGATTTGGTATCTCAAATACCAGAAAAAACAATTGCTAAATTGAATATCAATGCACTTCTTTAAAACAATGAAAACTGAAAATTGTTGAATTGAGTACTAGTGAAGCTTTTAACTAAAGTGAGAGCACCTCTAGTCTTTAGTGTCAGGTGATATTTTTGTTGCTGCACTCAATTTTCATTACGCATTATTTTGTAATTGTGTTCAATGTTGAATTGTAAATCTTGAACTCAAATATGTGTACAAAAACATATATTTTATAATGTTTAGAGTTGCCCCATTGTACAGTTGTAGATATACTTAATAAATAGGATATGGTGATATTCATACTAATAATACTAGCAGCTCAGCTGGGTTTTGTATTAAGCTCTGGGTGAAATACAGCTCAATTTTAAGCATATTCTTTAGTTCTTGTAAGCAAAATTAACAGTTTACCTTTTAGTTTGCTTATTTGCTTGCCTTTGATTCAAGACGTGCATTTTGGATGTACACTCTTGAATGTCAATAATACTTTTCTTGGTCCACTATTGAGAGTGGAAATTCTATTTGTATAATGCACAGAACTTGAAGTTCATGCAAGATGTTTTGTTACCAAATGTCTTTAAGTAAGTGCAAACTTCAGTACGTAAAACAAAGTACATATTTTGAAAAGATCTTTGTATGCGTTCCTATTTTGTTACTTTAAACCTTAAAAATTGAAGTTTTATTATTTGTATATTTTGCAACAAAATCTTTAAATTTGCTACATTATGTTTTAGTTGCGAAGTTTTGTTTGATTTTTAGAGTCCATAAAATGGCGCTTACAAAAAAATATATATTTTCTGTGGCTTAAAAATACAAGGGCATTTTGTGTATTCCTTCTCTCTCTTGCCATGTTAGTTAGGTTAGGTTAAAACCTATAATCTGCCCTACAAAGTAAAAATGCAGTATGTGCATTCATAAAGCATAGCAGATACTTCCATTAAGCATGCAATTTCATTTCTATCCAATCCCATGCTAGAAGGTTGTATGTACATATGTTTGATATAGTAGATACTGCTTTAAGTTATGAAAGAGAATTGATCGTCTGCTTATTTTTGCAGAATTTCTCAAGGGAAAAGGAAGTAACTTGCAATTGATCTGTGATGCATATACTGCATTTTTACTTTAGGGCAGTATTTGAGAATCTGTGTAAATACACTGTAAAAATCTCGGACAATTGTTCCATATATTATGTAAATTAGATACAACTTTAATAATGTAACCCAAGGCAGTACTGATAACATGAATATGTATAAATGTATTAATATATGAATATTCAGGAACTTGTGTTAGGCTTCCAGGTTTCGTGAGCCGTGTGAAAATGTGGTTATGTGGTAGGGATGGACCCCTTTAAAAATGATTTGTTGACATTTTATGTATATATGTTATTTAATCTGGGAGAATTTAGTGCATAGAATTGATAGCTAAATGGATTGGTTTTAAGTACTGTAAACAGGGTTATTTTCGTGAGGGTTTAATTTTTGCGAATCAACATCTAACCGCGATTACATTTATTTTATGTGCAGGTCTATGTATTGAAGCTTTAAAAGCTAATTTAACATGCGCGAAAAGGTTGTGGTTGTCTGGTTTCGCGAAAATATTCCCGTTTACAGTATTAATATGTTATGTTAAGCTAGGACTCAAGGAAGTTGGTGTTCTTATGGTACACATTTTGAGATTTTTAATTTCAAAACTTTTCCAGAAATACAAATACTTTTGCATTTCTGGTCTACAGGTCTGAGAATACAAATAATTAGTATGATTTCCTTTACGCCTATCTTAATAAATAAATACGGTAGGCTAATAGTCAGTGAAATGGGTGGCATTCATAGGGTAGTTTTGTGTGTTGGTGAAAACTTAAACAGATCATTTTTTCAAACTTGGGGAAGCTTTGATATCATTTGGTAGGGCTACTAAAACAATTCCTTGTTTGAAACTGTACTCCTAAGATTGTATTTTGAGTGTCTGTTGTGTTTATTATCATTCTTTCAATAGTTTTCATTTATAATGGTGAGGTGAAGAAATCTCTAAATTTTCCTTTAAGTCACATGTAATATGTAATAGAATGGTGTCTGTTTTAAACCATACACTTCTGTTGATCTTCCTTACATCTTGTATGGTATATCAAAAATATTTAGGAGTGTTTGTTGACCCTAGGATTATATTAAAACTGATGCAGAATGTTATATAAAATGTTCAACATATGCTTATTCGGCTTTTAGGGTTCATCTCTGAATTTGCTTTAAGAACTTCAACCCTAAAAGTGGAATAGCCTATTGGAACATTAAGAAGGACCCCAGGCCCTGACTGATATTTAGCTGATTTCTGATGATGTAATCAATTTGTTATGTACATCATATATAGTAATTAAGTCATGATTTTTGTATGAAAACAGACACTGAGAAAACAATCTTCGTTAAAAATTAGACATCACTGTTTACAAAGGATGCAGGAAAAGAAATCTTGTGCATAAGTCATAAAACTTAAAAATCAATTTTAAATCAAGTTCAAAAGAGTTGTTTGACTTTCGTTATCTTTTTGACATCAATTTTAATTTCTGAATCAAATTCAATTCGAAAATTCTATGTTAAATATGAGTTTTGATTTAAAATCATTTAGATGTTTAATGATATTTTACCCAAGGTGTAAAGTAGACATAGGACACAGTTCATTTTGTATAGATGTATTGCAATATAACGTAAGATATCTGATCATGGTTTTTATATTAACCATTCATTCTGATGCATTCTAAGCTGGCTCGGCAGGCCTATTGCACAGTCGCAAGTTGAGTTGCCAGTCAGTATGCTAAGACGCTACATAGCCATAAAATCATTCAAACATGAATATCTTATGGAAGAGCTTATTTCATATTATACTTTGTTGAACTTGCATATTGCAGGTTACAGGGTGTATCAAAAAGGAGTGAACAGTTCCAAGATTTCACTTAGATTATTATGTGTATACAGGGTAAGTCATAAAAAATACAAGATGTGATTTTTGTAATTTCAAAAGAATAAAATTATGATTTATCCTGCAACATGATTCAGACATTTTGGAATACAAAACTTCTTTTAACCCGGTACATGCTGAGGTTATTGGGCAACAAAATATTTCAAAAAGAAATCATGATAGAATCTGTACATTTTATTTTTGGAAGAAGAATGTAACACATTTAAGCAATAAGTATTTATGTGTGATAAATTATTATAAGTGTCTGTGAATGCTTGTATTATGTTGGTAAAATCAAGAATTATTGTACTAGGACGAAATACCAGTAGCCTGATAGACTGGTCCCCTGTCCTTTTTGAGTTTTTCAATTGTCTCAAAACCATCCAGGTTGCAGCACTCTAATCAGAAATAACGAAAGATGCACATTGGTCGCCAGTCGTCACTTGATGCACAGTGGTTATTCCAAAGTAGAAGGCTTTGGTTAAGAGATTTACAAAGCGACGAATGTTAGCCGTGCAAATTTTGCCAGATGTATCTGTTTGCGATGCATTGAAAAATATGTTGCAGGCAAATTTCACACACACTAGTGCATTTGATTGATTTTTACTTTTATCTGCATTTTTGATCAGGATGGAGAGGTGTAAAAACCAAAGAAACAGGGGGCCAGCATAGTAATCTCATTTTGGATAATTGGTACCTTCCTGCCTGACAATGGCGTACTTGGCACACGTTCTATATCTGAAACTCTTATTGCCTGCTTCATCACTTGAAAATGTTAGTCTGGTTTTCATTTTTTTAATGAGGGTGCTATTGTAGATTCATGCAAGTTAAAACTGTATAAGCCCCTAATATCAGTTGTTGAAAAAGAGGTTTTATTGTGCATGATAACTGGACATGGCTGTCATTGTGCAGAAAAGTGCCAATTACAGTGGGCCATAGATAAATGGAATGTTGGTTTTGACAAGTCTCGTTTTATAGACACTGATAAAAAATCGTGTTTTGTTGTTATTTATTCATTTAATGATAACAGTAGGAATAATGCTAGTATGATTACACACAGTCAACCACCCATCCCATTAGGAAGGTTTCTTCTAGTTTGAAATAGGAGTGTTACATGTTTCTCTTAATGTACGCGGTGCATGTATGTAACTATTTTTGTGCAATTGATGTGGGTCTATATTTAGCAGAAAACAAGGTGGAATAAAGGAATACTTTGTCAACAGTGACACATAAGTCTCTTGTCTGTTTTACTGTTGGTACTACTTTGCCCGGGGGTGGGGGTGGGATACTTAAGTTGGATCTGTCATCTTGATGGGGATATGCTGCTGGCAATTAAAAGTATCACATCGTCATGTAAGTGCAAGAAAGTTGTATCTGCAATGGCTGCCCTAAGTTATATTTATTTTACAACATGTCACAAGAATGTGAAAAATCCCTCAAAATTTTACTGTCTTATGTCAGTGGTTCTTGAAATGGTTCGTCAGGTGACGGTGTCACCTGAAGAACCATCTCAAGAACCACTGACCCAAGACTGGAGATTATACAGTGTGCAATCGAAATTGATGACAATTGGCAGCTTTTGCAGATACGACTCACATGACCATGCATAAAAAACCACATTCCAAGAAAGGCATTGGTAAGACACTCGATTTTGGTTTAAATATTAGAGTTTATATTATTATAACTTCCATCGTGAATGCTTCTGCCATAGTGTGTATACGTGCTTCAGGTCATAGGACCAAACATCTGACAACTTCAGGATGGTGAACCTGGGGTGATTTCACTAACGTTAAAATGCATCGTTAACCTATCATAAGACCAAAACCCATCGTTAGCTACGACCACCTCTTGACCCCAACGCAATGTTAACAATGGTTTAAGTTTTTCTAATGCATAATTCATATACATTACAATGCAGTGTGAACTCTTATGAAGGGGTTTTATGTCTTTGTGATATCTAGTTGTAGTTACAAGCTAAACCCTTCGTAGCTATGATGCATCGTAAATGTTAGTGAAATCGACCCCTGATGTTACTAGCATGGTAAAAGTGATTTTTGTAATTTTTTTCCAAGTGTTAGGGGCACTGGCGTAGCAATAGGGTGGCATGGGTGGACAAAGTCCATGGGCCCCCAGGGATAAGGGGCCCCCATACATAAAGAGGAAAAAGGAGAAAAGGAAGAAGAAGAAGAGAGAAAAGAAGAAAAAGAAGAAGGAAAGGGTTGTCAGGGCCCCCAGGGTAAAGTGAGTTATTGTAGAAATCATGAACGATGACTAGTTATATGTGTGGGCCCTTTTTATATAGGTATGGAAAAGGTGACCTTATTCAAATAGCACCTAGAATTATAGATAAAGGCCTCTTAGCATGCTTAGTGCCCATCATGAGGCCCACCTGTATTATTGGAGAGCTGTCGGGC
>JXSR01S004694.1:60566-70639 GCA_000969725.1 Ophiothrix spiculata
TACCACTTGAGGATTCTTATAGCTTAAAAACTCAAATTTGATAGAGGTGACCTTGAGGGTGAAAAGTGGATCATGAATTGCCCCTTTAATGTTAAAATGAAAATCAAACCATATTATTCTGTTTAGTTCTAATAATATAAACCAATGTTTGTAAATACTAAATCTGTTGGAGTTGGACTCCATATTACATTTTTATTTAACTTTTTTGTTGAGAACTATTTTTTTCTCACAGTATGTTACTGACGATAATGGCGGATGGACACGCGACATAGCTAGGGCATTACAGGGCATCTTCACCTCCATCTGAATACTAAAGACTGATCCATACTTATTTGAATGATACAGACCTCCAAATACTTGGTGCTGAACTAGTGGCCAGTATCTCTACATGTAGTATTGGTGATCTTTCTCAGTTCACATTTTCAAAAATAAACTTCAACTTAAAGTGTGACTCAGTAAGGCCCCTGATATATCCTGTGTTGCTGGGTATTTATACATTTGAACTTTGTTTCATCTGATCTATGCCAAAGAAGTCTCGGCATAGGTAGCTTCATGGATCGTATAGAATTTTTCATATATACAGTAAGCAATTTGTTGTATTAATTGGCTCTGCTATTAGTTATCAATATTTGGTCAATATGTTGCTATCTGGAAAAATCTGGATTCCTGAGAATTAATTCAATTGAGCAGCTTTTTATATTAATTAAGGCTTGCTTCAGACTTTTTCTTATAGAATATTCAAAATATTACATATTTATAGAGGATAGCCTCAGTAGCACTGCTTTCCATGAGGTTCCTCTGTCAGATGGTCAAATTTATTTGCCAGTTTCAAATGCAGGAGGAAAACGAGAGCGCCCAGAGGAAAACCTGCGGACTGCCAACCAATTGCACATACAGTGCCGAGATGGGGGATCGAAGCCACAACAGTCCTGGGCTCATTGGTGCAAAGCGAGGGAATTACCGCTGCGCTCCTATTCTATGCCAATTTTGTGCAATATGTAGGCCTATTTGTTATTCAATAAAATTTCATGCATATCAATGTACAACATAATATCTATTTCATGATAGAATATTCAATGAAGTTGCAAATAAAAAGTATTTGTATGATGTCATCAAATTCCTGTTCTATTCCCAAGGTGCATTTAAATGTCTAAAGGGAAATAACTTAAATGCAGATATAGTGTTGCATCAATTTTTCGGTGTGCCAAAAAGTCTGAAGTATTATATAAATCAGAGATCATTTCCTGGAGTTTTATTCTTAATTTTGCAAGAGATTTTATTTGACCAGATGCAAAATTGAATGATTTTGTTAAAAAACACCATCACAAGCAAGTTATTGCAAACAATTTTAACCCACAAAGTCTTGTACATTTTATGATAATGAGTGATTCAAGGATATTATATGATCTTCAGTGTTTCCGCTAAGGGTGTATGGCGCGTCATTGGTGCAGGAGCGGTGAAAATTGGCACAGCAAGTTTCTGAAAATATGTAAGAAAGATATTTTTACTAGCTTTATTGAGCCAATTTTCAGCCACAGCTCATGATTTTGGCGCAAGCACCACAATGTCAAACTTGCTCGAATTGGCGCAAGCTCAAAAACCTTGGAGGAAACACTGATGATCTTCTCCCCAAATTAGGCAATTTTATAGTGTATTTTACTTTCCTTCATTGACTGGTTTTGATATTTTTATTATCTTGTATAAAAAATTATACAACCCCATATGTGATATCACGTAAAGCTATTAGATAATTGGTAAACATAGTACAGACATTTAATGTTCCTAATCTGATTTGTGCAAAATATTAACAGTATTTAAACAATAAACACTGGAGATTAGACTACTATTTAGAGATAATCAGATCACTTGATAAGAGTGAGACTAATCAGTGAGGGACGCAACATTAGATATCCAGAGGGCAGGAAAGGTTTGAAAAATAGCCTAAATCTTCACCCACAGGCACGGCTGGACATTGGTATAAAAAAAAATTTGTACTTGCCATTTACCTGCCCAAATTTTAACAATTAGAGTGGAACCTCGTTAACACAAAATCACCAGGAACACCGATTTAAGTTTGTGTTATCAGGATTTTGTGTTATCCAACAGAATTCACATAGAAAATTTACACTTGGGACCAAACAACCATTTTGTGTTATCATTGTTTTTGTGTTACATACTTTGTAATAAAACAAAACATCAATAGGCCCTCATAACCTCTAAAAATTTTTTAAAATTTGCCACAAATTTGTGTGTTTTTCCACCCAAAAACTAAAAACTTGTGTGGTTTTGCAAAAAGTTGCTATTTTTAAATTTAGCTAAAATTGTGAAAAATTTTACCCCCATGTCGGGTAGGTAACTTTCAATTTTTACCCGCCTGACACCAAAGTTACCTGCCATTGGCTGTCGGGCAGGTGCTAATGCCCTGGTGGGCAGGTGAGAAAACAAACTAATAAACAAACAAACAAGCAAATAAACCAAACCCCACATGTAAAAATGAAACAAATCTTGGCCCACATAATGAGTAAAAATTCACTCTTCTGATTGCCCTATTTAAGAATTTTATTTTATGTCTATGTGTATGTGAAGAGAGGGAGAAGTGTGAACTTTTTCTTTAAAATGTTGATAATTAATTAAAAGAAATAATTGACCAGTACATGGGGTTAAAAAAATCTTACTGAAAAAAAAATCATGTTGATTCCAACCCATCTTCCATGCCCCTGGATATCAAATGGACCATTCCTTAATAAGAAGATATAATTTATTGAATGTACTTTTTGATGGACTGATTAAGGAAGAGAATGTGAAGTTTTCACCATTGTACTGCAGATTTCTGATTCATTCTTGAAGATTAAAAAAAAAACCTCGGACAAGAGTTTCTACTTTTTAATTTGACCTCAGTTTGTGTAAACTACAATAATTTTCATACCTGAAATGTAAAAACAAAATATCAATATTTTGATTGATTAATGAGATGACTTAAACTGATATGATTTTTAACACTCTGTGCCGCCAGTTGCAATCCCTATTTGGGAAAATCACGAATAAAGAATTTCTTGTCAAAATACTGCATGGCATTTTGACTTTACATACCCTTTTCGGAAAACAAAACTGTAAACAAAGTGGAATTGAACAAGCTATTTCTAACATGTGTGACAAATGGAAACCGACTCCCATTCATCATTTTTAACAAGTTGATTGAACAAATAAGCCATGCTGAACTTTTGAACATGGTGTATTCTGGGGTATTCTCTGACTTGTTAACTTATGAAAACATAAGTTTGGGTGGGTTTTGTCCATGACAATAGTATGAATGATTTCCTATCAATATTACCAATGGACAAATGATTTCTTGTCACTTGTCTATTTTGTGACTTCTTGTGGGATGAACTGAGAGCTGGTTTTGGGGGATCATAGGGCACTCGAATATGAAAGTGACGCAAGAGTGCCATCGAGCACCTCGGAAGTAGGGGTCTTTCGGTGACAAAGTGCACACAAAAATTGTCCGTCTTGGGGTGAAATTAATTAAAAAGTAGGGTCTTTCCAGGTCAAAATGACCAAAAAATTTGCAATGTTTCGACAAATTTAGCAAAATTTGTAAAAATTACATCAATTTGTAAAAGAAAATGGTTGGCCTTTTGGTAACAAAGGTGGTTTTAGTGACAAGGAATTTAAAAAAATAGGGGCCATTGAGTGACATTTGGTAAATATAGGGGGCCTTTCGCTGAGAGCAAGGGGAAAAAAGGAGTCTTTTTTTTTGCACATGGTGCGCAACTCAAAGTTGATGGCCCCTCCATGGAGCTGGTACTAACAACCGGCGCAGATCCTCTCCTACTTGTTTCACAGATTTTGTCTTTCTGTAGTTATTTTCAAGTGAAAAATTTAGGAATCTTGGAATTAATAAAAGTTTTCTGCAAATTATAGTCTCTTTTGATGATTGTGTTTTCATATTTCATGTAGGCCTAAATTCAAGTATTACACATTGAAAACAATTGCTAGACAGTTTTGTACATGTAGAATTCTGTACAGGAATTTGCTACATTTAAATAAAGACACCTGTTCGGTGCTGAACATTGCTACATCAAATAAAGGCGATTGTTGATTTTGTAAGGTATTAACCCACATAATTTTGCCAAAGGTGATTTCCAGGTGCAAGTGACATATTTTTGCTATTGTTTGATAGATCATGCTTCATTTAATCAAACATACACTGACAGTAGATATAAAATAATAATCTAGGCCTATATGCAGGAATCGGAATGACTTTTGAATAAAATTTGCATTTATTTCAAAATCTATTTATCGTTTTAACCATAAAATGAACACCTCCAAATACAAAAAATCCATGAGATAATTTTTTAATCATTCCTTATTAGTCCATCCAGATGGACCCCGGAAGCGAACACGAAGCGTGAGGTCCATCAACTTACAACAAATCCTGCCTTGGAAATCCAAGGCAAGTGAAATATGATACTACCCTGTAATTCAAGAAGGGGCAGTTTGTGATAAACAAAAACCGATGCATTTCTTTATTTTTCAAGTCTGAGTCAAATATAACCATCTATTACATAATACCTCTATTTGTTCAGCTAGAATTGACTGGTCACCAATTTTCTATAGGAGAAACCCAGCAGGGGGTTTGGTGTGTAAGTTGATGGACCTCGAGGCGCTCGCTTGTGATGTCCATTTAGATGGACTATTCCTTATTGGTATAATTTACAAAACACAGATTTTGTGCAAATATACGGTAGCTGAAAAACCTAATATAGCATTATCAAATACTACACATTTATACATGTAATTTTTTCTCCAACTCAAGTTTCAGAAAGTAGAACTATTAAGAATCACCTTTTTGGCCAGCATTTAAGTTAAAGGGAGAAAAGGGTTTTGTTCCAAGTGCATATTGAGGTTTATGAACTTTAGATCCCAGATCTACATTAAATGATCAAAGGTTTGTTTATTTACTGGTTTAATTTGACCAATTGCAAATCCAATAGTTCATCAATCAGCATTTGGCCAATTGTTACAGAGCAAATAAAAGTTTCAGTTGCTATTTACTCACTTTTATAGATTTCCTTTTATATCTGAATTGGGCTGTCCATTTTTATTGATGTCATTGACTTTAAAAATTCCTTTTTTATTGTGATTAATTTGTTTTCATTCACAGAACATTTCATTGTGCAAATGAAGTTTGCTCGATTTCAAAAATACAAGTTTGGGACTCATTTAATTTGTAAATAGTTGCATAATTGTTTTGTTACAAATTTTAATCAGGTATGAGAAATACTATGAAAGCACATGCATAGAAATGATTACCTATTGGAAATTTATATTTTTTCATATGTGTGGCCACAAATATATAATATTTAAGGGGCAGCTTTCATGGTGCAACCAAGGGCACGGATATGAACAAAACTTTGATGACCTACATGTAAATACCTAATAATGAACATAGATGACCAAAAGACCCACTCTTCTGTCAGCCTGTCACTTTTATGATTTTACCTTCAAATGACCTTTTGACCTTGGATGACCTTGACCTGACCTCACCAAGACCCTCCCATTTGATGGCAACATTTTGATGTGCCCATGATTGTGGTTTAAAAAGTTGGGTCTTGAGTGGTCCGTGCATGGATACACCCCTGCATGTCAGTACATAGAGAAAAAAATAAAAATGGGCAAATATGCATCCCTACCAACTGGTGGGCGAATTAAAAAGACCACCATAGGTCACGTACACACCGTTGCCAAAATTTTGTATTGCATTTGCATAACACATATAGCTGTTGGACCAACGTTTCTGCCCAAGTAGTTTTGCCAAACGGTCTCATAAACGTGCTGGGGATTCTTCGTTTCATGTTGCGGCTGCTAAATTGTGGAATAAGCTCCCTGCTAATCTGAGAGAGTCTGTATCGTTGCCAGCTTTCAGACGTGCACTTAAAACTCACCTCTTTTCTGCATAATTTGTTGGTATATTTTTGTTGTATGTATATGTTTTAGCGCTGTGTTCTTTGTAGAGCGCTTTATAAATGCTTGGTAATAATAATAATAATAATAAATGCCCAACAGTTTTATTTCTGTTTTGCCCAACATTGGTAGGGATGCATACTTCATCAAATTTTCTTGCAGTGTAAGTACATGTGGTGGATGTTTATGGTGCATGTTTAAACTTTAGGCCCAAGTAAGTCAATGTTGAGTTTCCGGTCATCTCAGCTCAGCTCAGCTTTGCTCAGCTCATGAGGCAACTATTTCATTTTTCATTATTCAATATATCTATTATTTTGGGCTATTTTAGGGGCCTAATTACATTACTACACTCACTCATTGACAATTTGTTATTAATGTAGGCCTATATATCATTAAAACCCATGTTCTAATATATCTTGGTATAGGCTACCTTATCATGACTTCAATTTAATTAAAGAAAACAACGTTTACCTTCACCACCACAAATATTGAATGAATATAAAATATTAGAAAGGGGTAAAAACATTGTTCTAATTGGCTGATTTTAAAATAATGAAATATTTTGGGATTTTCACTTTTGAAACAAGGGTCCAAAATCATAACGAGGGCGGGTGACAGGAAACTCATTATTGAGTTAAAAGAGCCTTAGGAGGAGTGGCTGGTGGAATCATCTGTAACTTGGTAGATTATGGTATTTATGGTAGGTGTAACATGTTGCACGGAAAATTAAGACAATCAATTCCTCCCATGCAGACAGTTTATATTGATGACAAATCCATCGTGATGAGGCCTGACAGAAATTGGAATCAATAAGACATGATAGGTTCCTTCCTACCGGAAAACAAACATTGATTTTTCCGTATCAATTTCAGTCTATCGAATATGAACAAAGCCTCCTGCAAATGGTTCATTAGCCTTATTTCAGCAAGGCATGTCCAGTGTTTTAGGCGCTCTGGTAAACAACAATGCCAGGCAATTGAAATGCTGTCTTTGATCTTTAGTGTGTCTGACTCCAATGTTGACTTTTGATGTCCCGCCTGCAAAGGCATTTTTGGAAGTCTGCACAATTTTTACCAAGTTGCTACCATTTCCTCAAATTAGACCAAACATTTCTATTTTTCTTCTTTTACCACCCCCTTATTTCAAGTTGAAAATTAAAAAAACAACCAGATTTTAACACTATAAAATTATGTGATTTCTATTTCTAGTCTCTTAAATAGCTTATTAATGTATGTAATAGTAAAATTGTCCTATTTAAGTTGTATTAGTAATAGTTGATTCAGGAGTTCTCCTTACTATTTCACGCTATTTATTTGTTTTGTTCGGTACCTCTTGTGATGATATAATATAAATGTGTTTTTGTGTGTTGAATTTTGAATTATGCACAAATCTTTCCCTTTCCTCAGTTAGATACCACATGTTTATACCAAAAACTGTCGCTCAATTGAGTCATTACGGGTTCTGTTAAATCATTTTTTGTTGGTGAAAATCAATGGGAAATATCACTGCGATCATCATGAAATCTTGAACTTCATAATAAAGTGTATGGAAAATTTTCACGATTTTGTCGGGTTCAATATTTCCAGCTACTTCACTGGTTGTGAAATATGCAAACATGAGAATTGGAGATAAAATCAAAAAGGAAATCCCTTCATAATACTCCAGCAATGGAACATGACAATCACCGCTCAAATTTCTGATAATAATCAACAATTAAAGATTTGTTATTCAATTTATTTATCTGTTAATTGATGTTAATAGTTCAATATTTTGTGTTTAGCAACGACTAAAATAAAGTTTTATTTTGACTTTTAAAGTCAAATTATTGTGCTATAGCTGACAAGCCAATTTAGATTGTTATCGGAAATGTCTAACAATTTATTTATTGTAATTTGTTTATATTGTTAATTTAAAGGGATATTTAAATGACTGGCAATTATTTTAGTAATTTGTGAATGAAAATGTCCCAGTGATTGTTACTGATTGACAAACCAGTACAGTAAGTTTTTCAAATGCAAGTTGTGTGGCTGTTATCGATTGTTGAAACTTTCAACATATTGATACCCAAAATGTCCCAATCATAGCATAACATTTCAAGTTAAAAGTACAACAGTGTTGTACCCTTGGTAGTGTTGTCAATGCGGTGTATTTTGCAATGATTTCGTATGAAATTCACACAATTTACTATTTCCCAATAACCTAGGATTGCGAGAAATAGTATGACGATAGTCTCACAATAGTCTCAAGAACACTGAGGGGTAATAGTTTTTACAATTGCCAGATTGAAAGAGCAGTCAGTATTTGTTTTACATACTGTTTGTTTTGAGAGGGCAATAATGAGAGATGTAAAAAAAAAACAAAACAGTGCCACTCTTGTGCAATCATTACTGTATGCTTTTTCATTGCCACATATCGATATTGAAAATGGGTTGTGATAACAGTAATATTTTAACCCTAGCCTTTGGGCATTTTAAACCTATATTCTTGGGAATTGCTATTATAAAAATGGCTATTTTGCCTCATTCGACCACAGGACTCGAACCCTGGACCTCTCGCATCCCCAATCCAAAGTCAAACAATACCAAGCCACAGGGTGGGCAGTGCCTGGCAGAAATTTGGTGTCTACAATAATCTCCCGTCTGTGACGTTGTGGGACTTATTTATAATTGTATATCCAAGTATAGCTTATTTTTATGCAAGCAAGATTTGAGATTATGATTTTACCATGTCCGTCCGTCCGTTGGACTAGCAAAGGACTAGCTGACTTAACTTTGTTTCTACTTTTAATCCGTGTCCTCTTGTCCAGGTGGAAAGGAAGAGACTAATCGGTCACAAACATGATAAGGTAATGAATTAGTATCTGCCTTCATTGAAAATGGGCAGGAAAACTTTGCATTTCAAATGGTGAAGGACATTGCTTAAAGCAAATGCTTTCATATCTTGACATTTTTGCCCAGGAACATGTATTTTATATGTCTATCTATATCATGGCTAATACATTTTATGATTTATATTTTACCTGAATTGAGCTTACACTTTGGTTGCAGGCAAATATTTATTTATTATTTGTTTATTTGTTTGAATATTTATTTACTTGTATATTTGTTTGTTCTATGTATTAATTTATAAATAAATAATTTAAACAAATATATTTTAGTTTATTTATTCATATTAATTTAATTTAAAAAAATTTATGGAAGGGTCTGTTCTATATTTATAATATCTTTCTATATACAAAGTTATATATAATATGCTTATCATTTATCCTTTTTGCATCTCAACTCAAAAATAACATGGTGTATTACACCCTCAACATAGTAACATGTATTATCTTGTGAATTATCATATGGTCACAATACTTTGTACAAACGGTTACGAACAGTGTTTTGATGATTATTTGACATTTATACAAACGTTTAGAGGCGTTTATTTAGAAGTTTGTACAAAATTGTTAGAAAATCGTCAGTATACCATTGGTGAATTCATAGTCGTTCGTACGTAGTACTGTTCGTATGGCTGCCTTATGAGAAAATGCATGCGAGTCCAGTTGACTGTATTGAGTAGAATTTAACAGCAGATTCAAGGAACAATCCTGGGGGGCACTCAACTTTGAAAGTGGTAGGTATGTCAGGCACGAAATGCCGAAATGGGGGTCTGGTGAACTGATTTTTTTGGGTCTAGTGAACTGAAATGTTGGCCCAAAATAGCCCCCTGTGCTGAAAAGTTACGCATTTCTTGAGCAATTTTTGCAGTTAGAGCTCAAAACGGGGTCAATAGAACTGAATCACGCTGAAAATAGGGATCTAGTGAGCCACCTGGCGGCCTGAAAAGGTGGGTCTTGACCGCTGGACATATATACCCTGCCCACATATGTGAGTGCCCCCTCCCCTCGGTGGAACAATAAAAACAAGCATGAAACCGGAATTATGGGAACTTCTATAATTCTGATCAATGCCGCCACGTCACATTGCACTATTGCAAGACTATTTGTGATAGTCATGACTATTGACTATCAATGATCAATCAAGCTAAAATTGACTATTTTACTGATAGGTTTTCGAACTGCAGTGTGAAAGATATGTATGCCACAATTAATACCCTTCTCAATA
>JXSR01S004695.1:0-18767 GCA_000969725.1 Ophiothrix spiculata
ATGGGTTCAAGGGATGCTTCTCCTAATCATGTGATGTTTTTAGCAATGTCCATTCAACGTGTGCCCAATGACGTCACCAGAGGTAAAACTTTACAGATTAACAAATCAGACCATCACAATTTTTCGGGTCTTTACAAAATGTGCAATAACTTTTGATTCAGAGATCCAAATTTAACCAATCAAAAATCCTGTAAAAGCCGATGGTCTACTCTATAATTTTATTGTAACGTTTGCTCACCATTGGGCTTTGTTCTCTCAAAATAAAAGTTCAAAGTTCGTTGCGTTTTTTGTGGGACACCCTGAATGTAATGAACATAGACATATCCTATTGAAAAAACTTCAAACATTTTATCCACGTATTTATTTTCTATTTGTATCAACCCTTTCGTGATTATATGGGTTGAAAGTCTGATCCTATCCGACAGGTCACGTCGAGAAAAAAATCTAGAACAAAACTTTCTTATCAGTACATGATTCAGATGATTCAGAAATCGATAAAAAGTGTATTTGGAGATGTGCTTAATCAAATGTACATATCATATGGGTAAATGTTCGCACGTTCAGCTTAAAAACTGTGCATGTTCATCTTAGAGGTGTAAAATATAAAAATCAAGACTATTATGGACATAAAACGTGGACAACAGACTTTGTAACCTCGATAGTCTGTTGTGGTTATTATAGCAAATTAGTCAGTGTCATTTGACGATAACATAAGATGCCAGGATAGAAATTTAAAAAACTCAATTTGCACCTTAACGTCGCTTTAAGTTAATTTCTATTCTTCATATAGTCTGGCCCGGCCTTTAAGCTCCGAATAACACATTTCTTTTGTAGTCTTTTCAAGTTTTATTTCAACGACCACTGACAGAAGTACAACGTCAATAAATGTTGGATTGCGAAATGTGACGAATGTTTATCGATATTGACTGCAGATCGTTTACGAGTACTTGCAGCAGTCTTTCGTGCTTTCACTGATTTCTTTCAACAAATACTGATTTTCACTTTTTGTCGTCGCTTTAGGTACATAATTTTTCATTTTTAGTCCAACAGCCTACGCTGGTTTTGTCCAGGGGTGAGCCTAAAGTTTGGCTTATAGTACTAAATTATTAGTGTAAACCGACGACACAAAGGAAAAGAAATATTTACTAACGGGTCAGTGACAACAAGATAGTATAGGTCGACAAAATGCAGGAACCACTCGCAAACAACCCAACATAAATATTCCTCACCCTTTGCCAGCTTTCGTTATGTTGCACCAGGCCTTACTGTTTCGTTCCTTTCAATCCCTGTGTTTTCGTCAGTGGTCGTTGACTTGGACCCCCCTTCGTCAAAATTTGAGCCAGCCACTACAGGACAAATAGTGTGACCCATACTGGAATTGCCATTGCATTCATTCCAAAATCGAACCACCGACCCAAGCCAATTTGTTTGATAAGTCTACATTTTTCGTCGTACGAAGAAAACGACGGAACCACATGTTCAAACAAAGAGTGTCAAAATGCTATTATAAGCTCAACGTTACCATGGTTATCGCCCCACTCCCATTCCTCAAAATGTGACTCAGCCTCCCACTACAGGCCATAGTATTCGCCTTAATGTGAGCCTGCCGTTAACATACATTCCAGAAACGAATCAGGAACCCAAGCTGACACAGACAGGCGATACAGGCGAGTGATTTGTTTGATTACCCTACATTTTTCGTCATACGAAGAAAACGACAGAGCCACATGTTAAAATAGTGCCATGTTTAAAATAATAAACTTGATGAATCTTTATTTATTCAGGAGTTCTAAGTACTATATTTTCAATTAAATGATTACATTTTTAACGACTATGTCTACTTCACAATTCCGACATGCCTTAACTTGATAACAAAAGATGCGTTTTTTATTTCATTTTATTGTTTCAAGGTTTCAGGAAAGTTCACTTTGATAGCATAGTTTTACTATGTATAATGAACTTTTTTACCCGCGTGATCTGTATAATTTTTTCACACGGATTGTTATGTTTATATCAGCTAATTATCAGCTAATCGGATTCATTTATCCCCGAAGTGTTAAATGATTGCTAATACAAAACGTTTGAAAAAATATCTATTAGTACAAATATTAGTTTTGCCACTTTCTTTACTAACTTTATATTGCAATCTCTCTCAGTTCATATATCTCAGCACGTTATATAAAATGTGTTTTCACCGTGATAATCAGTCAAAGTTCACGGATGTAAACAAAACACCCGGACGTCCTTTAGAGTCAATCTTTTTTTAAAGCCCCTCCCTTTTGCACAAGCCAGCCTGGTTATTGTAGGTGTGAACGGTTTCGGTGCCTAAATGATTACAAGGGGATCTGATGCAGGAGGATGTGTCCTTAGAGCATTATTGCTCTTTGCTTACTCATGGATGTAAAGCAACAACAGCAAACTGTTGACTCTACGGTAGCATGCTGTGGCTATAATGGTCATGCGTTATATATTGGGTAACCTAATAAAGCGGTGGAGTAACATATTCCCTTACTGCACTATGTTTTTCATGTCGTAATTCCCTTATTTTATGTCATACATGAGTAAATTTGGTGTCATATGAGAGAGGAATAAGTATATTTTCATAAAATGAAAACTGTATGTGTTGAGCTAATTTGGTTTTTAATTGGGATTAATTAATGTGTTAATTAATCAAAGCGGTGGAGGATGAGGAGCCGGAGGATGAGGAGCCCCTTATTTACATAAGTGGGCGCTATTCCCACATACTTGCATAGATTTTCATAAAATTTGGACGCAAGAATACTAAGGTAAGGTTACACATGTGACATAAAAATATATGGAATTGAAGGTGATCTGGGGTCATCTGGGGTCAAAAAACGTCTATGGTCCCTCTATTCCCACATATTCTCATGAATTTTATTAAGATTTGGGCACTAGGATACCCCTTTAGAGGGTTGACATGTGACATGAAGGGTAAAAGTATCTTTAGGGGTCATCTGGGGTCATTATTTGTTTTAAGTTTAATCACCCTGACTAAGCGATTGGATGATTAATGAAACACTAAAAAGGGGTTGATCTGGAAGATGCTGGATAGTACTTGTGATGTATGTAGCTATACTGAATATTAAGCATGTTCTTGGTTACAAAATTGCATCTGGAAAAAATCATTTTTCCAATATTTCTTATGTAACACCCTGTATATTTTGTGCACACCCTGTATAATGACCTTGAAATTATATTAGGATGATTCCTTAGTTTTTACCCTTTAAGATATATACTTGTCTTATCCCAATGCGAGTAGTTTACGTAACGCAAAGTGACAGCTCCTGGTTTTGCCCATTATCTGTGTGTTACCGAAAAGTAACCCAACTTATGACGCATGACCCTATACTCTATAAACCTTGAAGTATGCAACAATCAATCAGACTCTGTTACAAGATCCATAGCAAAACACTTGTATTCTAAAACATTGAGAACTGGTAGTTTTATATGTGTAAGAGACTAGTGATTATTGATTAGGGCCAAATCACTGCGTATTAATATATTTTTACATGAATTCTTCATAGTTTTGGTATTATTTTTGGATAACTTTGTTGCTAACACATGGAAAAACAATGTAAATAAATTCATTTGAATATTCAGCAAGATTTGGTACGTTGTTATGACTCGAGAAATATGGACTAATTTACTTTCCCGTATGGTCATATTGGTTTTTGTGCGTTAATCGGCTACTTGTTGCATACTTCAAGATTTACAGAGTATAGCAAATGAATCAATGTCAGTATGATAACTGGCGGATAATTCAAACTTGGAATTCGTGGCCTTAACGTTGCTTACCGTTACTTCCTTTTCGCCAGAATGTAAAACTGCCTTAATGAGATTTAGAGTTCAACTGAAATATAGATGATTGGCGATGATTAGTATAAAATCAAAGTTATTTTTCAGCAATCGAAATCGATCATTAAATTCGAAAAGAAAATATATATTATGTCTATGTTTTTAGCTTTTCTTCAAATTAATGATCAGAATGTATATTAAAATGAAACATTTATCCTTTAAGAATGTTTTAATAATTATCCAACCTTACTTTTTGAAGAAGGCCTAAGTATGAGTTGGTTGCCTAGAAAAACACTTGGTTGCCGCGGGTAGCCGAGAATTCAATAAATAAATAAATTGACAATATTCTAACAAATTAATTTAAAAAAGTAGTCCAAATATTGTCTGGAGGGTATTAAAGTAAACCAGATGAGATAACAAGTAATATTGTGAATTATACATTGAAAACTTCGATTAATCTGTAACATGTATCAATTGTTATTCCGGGGTCCACATTATTTCTGATATACGGTATATGAATAAGAAATTGGTTTAACCGTGTTTAGAAAATAAATTACAGATATGACAATAAATGTAAACCTTTTTTTTTCTAATCAGAGGATGATTAATTCAAACTATATTATATTGTGCTGTCTGAAGCATAAATCCATTCAATTACTTCAACCAGTTGCTTCGGGAAATTGGTTTTATTGCATACAATTAAGATTACAACAAATAGGTCATATTACGCGGGTGTTATGAAGAAGACTTCATTGAATTTTTTAAATTAACCTACAAACCTACAAACCACTATGGTAATTGTGCCTAATAATAGGGATCATAAAAACTATTATCATTTACCGATTTGGCAGAGGTTGATTTTAGCCCTTCCCACCATTCAATTCAAACTGCCATTTCCACAGCTTACAAACAGCACACTGAGTAAACCAACTGCATAGACTTATATGATAAAACTACTGATGGAAAACTTGCTATAGAAAATTAATTATTTTGTTCAACTGTGAATGAAAAGGACCTTCAGAAAGAGGATAATCACAGCTTGATATTAATGCAAACAAACCTGAGTTGGACAGAGTTTTTCATTCCCAAAATACAGTTTGAAATAGAGAAAATTCAAACTGTTTACCATACAAATGAATGCAGTAGTGGAGTGACCTTGGTTAACATTCCATGGGGTCTACTGATATGTTGCTGTGTGTATGGGAAGGGCTTAAATCTCTGCCGATTTGGCTAGGGTTTGATAATTTTGTTAGAGTTCGCAAATATGTTGAATCTCAAATTAGTTTGAATGGTTCGTCTTTCCTATGCTAAAAAATTGGTTGAATTTGTAAAATTTAATTAGCTTCAAAATATCGTTAAACTGTCTAACCACTTTAATGATATACCATATCTTGGAACGATGACAGTCTGAAAGATTTTCAAACAAATATCTTGTTCTCCCTTATTATACGGTATACAAGTAACTATCAGAGTAATTACAAAACTGATACGGTCTGCGGAGTATGCAAGTGGAAAATCCAATATTAACATATTTGCAGAGGTTTTTTTCATGGAAAATCATCACACAAAAGTTGTCATCATAAAGAACCATTCACTTTTTTTGCGACAAAAATTAGTGGTCAACCCCATAGTAAAGCATGTAAAGGCCCCCTTACGAGGAGTAACATTTTAAGCCCCCCCTTTTTGAATCAGCCCCCCTAACAAGTTTTTGTGAACGGTCCCTAATATAAGACAGTATGTGAATGATACACTAGATGTCTTTTCAACGAAAGTTAATCAGTCAGTACTCAGGTCGCTGAAAAAGAAGATTGTTTTATTCCTAATTTGCAACCCATTGTGATTATAGGGTTCCAAGTCCGACATTATCCGATAGGTAACGTCAAGAAAATAAAAACCTCGCGAAGTTTTTGTTAACCCTAAAAACAGTTCTCCTAAACTATTTTTGTAACAAGTTCTCCGAAGGGGGGTTGTTCCTCCTAATATTTTAGAACGGAACCCCCTATGAAGTTGTTTTTGCTATTAATATATAGGTATGACCCTCACCTATCCAACGATACCAAGACCATAAAAATCGGTCAAGGCGTTATGACGTCATAAAGTACTTTCGGATTGGAAAATCAGGCAAAACTTCACTATGGCAAAAATGGCCACCAATATCAAAATTTTGCTATAAAAGTTCTAAATAACGGATTTTTGTTCGGTTTTATTTGTTTACGTATTATGAAGGAAAATCATGATATACCTAATGTTCGGTTCTATGCGTAAAATGACTTTTTATTCAGTAAGAGTGTGGCAATATCAAAACTAAAAGCTAAAAGATGCTTAAACGTGAATTGTCATATCAAAGCAACAATGATATGAATATATTTGCAAGTCGCCAGTTTAAAAAATACTTGCACGCTGTGAGGCTTAATAAAGCATATTGTAAAATTATTATTAAGTTTTCCTTCCATACTAGCAAAAAAAGATAAAAAATTGATATTTAGAACCTTTATAGAAACACTTTGATTCCCGCCAAACGAGTCCGATTTACCTAAAATTTTCCACATACCGAGATCATCCGAAAAATGTTGACAATCTATTAAAGTATTGAAGTTCAAAGTTTTAATCACAGTAATCCACAACAGTCAACTATTTCTATGATTGATTGCCAGCAAATATTTTTGGACTTATTGAAGTCCCTATCTTCCTGAATCATAGCGGGTATTGGCTTTGACGGATTTGTCTTCCATTATAAGATTTGATAAAAGGTCTTTCGCGTGTAAAATAAGACATTTATGTGAGGTATGCGTTGTGGTTAGCAAACTCCCTTTAGCAGAAATGTGAATTCTGCAATTTTTAATTAATTTATTCGGACACATACAAGTCATAAATCAGATCAACACCATCGACAGCAACGTATGCTGTTAATTCCCCCATCGACTCAGCATGAACTAGGAAGCTTTCCGTATGCAGCAATGTACACTATTGGGATTAACCTTCCTTTTACTCGAAATAATTATCAAATATAAATTGATTTGTACCTGCACATGCCATTTGCATTCAATTTAACAAATCGAAATGCGTTCTACTTAACCTAGTTTTTTTCTTGAGTTAAAAATCATCTTGACTTATAAAATTGGCTATGAGATTCAAGAATCCCACAGCACAAAACTTGATGAAAGTTGTAGAGAAAAAAGCATATTTTGTTCAATTAAGGCCATGGTCCTTTTACAATGAGGAACTTAAGACATGTAATGTTCACTGCAATCTTTTGCATAAGTACATATTGCAAACTATCACGATTTTGTTAAAACATGACGAATAAAGTTTCTAAGCATATAAAAATAATGATTTACAATGCCACAACAAAACTTACAAAAACTACACAATTCATACAAATACTTACAACTACATATACTAAACCATAATACTAAATCATGCATAGTAGAAAAGAAAACATGATAAAGTCAGGTAATTTCAAAATGACTCATGTTAGTCCATGAAGAGAAGAGTCTTAAGAGAAGTGACTAGTAGTCATTGTGGAGCAGCGTTCCTTATAATTATTGACGGCAAGTCGTTCCAGAGTTTGGGCCAGAAACGGGGAATGCTCTTTGTACATAGAAATTGTAAGCGTTGCGAAGGAAATCAGAAGAAGACTCGAGATGAGAATCTGAGAGTGTGGGTTGGTATATAGCGGCTGATCAAATTAAGGGCAGGAAGATACAACTGGAGACATGATATGGTGTAAAAATTGTTCACCACATAGCATCTGCATTCTATCTTGGAAAGGGCATATACAGAAGATGAAGAAGGATACCAGAAATTAGGCATAGCCTTCAAGAAGACAGAAGGAACAAAATATGACAATGTGAATTGGCAGGGTACTGAGAGATGTGAAAGAATCCAGCCCTGCAATATTTCCACCAGCCATTGTGTTAACTACAAAACGTCCAGATGTTACCATCTACTCCACCTCAGAGAAGAAGTGCGTGGTGATAGAACTGATAGTGTCTGATGAAGACAACCTTGAACAGGCTAGCGATAGAAAAGGTGCAAGTAAGCAGATCTCATACAGGAATGCCAAGAAGCAGGATGGATGTAAAGTACATGTATGTACTTCCCAGTAGAAGTTGGGTCCAGAGGGTACTCCAACCAAACTCTCAGAGCATGTTTCAAGTACCTACCTAATAGAAGAAATAAAATAGAAAGTAATACGACAGGTAGTAGATGATTTTCTAAAACAGCCTTGAGAGTCACCTAATCTATCTGGTTGGCAGAAGTATTAAGATATTTGGAATTGTTTGAAATTTTCTTTACTTTATTCTTGTTTTTGTCATTCTTGAAAACATGTTTATAAAATCATTTTTGTTATCAAATTTCATCGATATAGCCGGTATCATATTTCAAAGTGTGTATTGGACTTCTCGGAGTCAACAACCTGTTTTTGTTGATTATATAAGTTTTATGTGTATCATGTTATATAGGTGTCTGATCATAATAGCAATTTATATACAAAAACAACAATATAACAACAACATAAGGTCTGATATTTCCCAGTGAATATTTATATGTTGTACCCATAGGGAGAAGTTATGGAAAGGATACATAAGATTCAGAGCAGTGATCTCAATTTTATACCAGACAGCATCGATGTATCTAACATCTGAATTACTTTGCAACTGGATTGTTTTCTTGGGTTTGATATATCTCTTGCTATTTGTTAGAATATTTCATTCATTAGACGAAAAATCAATTTCTTATAATCGAACTATCAAGGGATCAGATCTGTTTAACAAAATCCCTGATGTCTTTGAACATCGAGAGCGTGGGAAAACATTATTAACATGATTAATGAATGTTCACCTTTTTTTCATATTTGTTTTCAAAACAAAAATATATTCATAACATTTTTATTTTAACATTGAAATATTTTGACTTTAAACTTTCGACATTGCCGCTGTATTCTATAGTATAATTTACACCACATAGTTTTAATTCAATAACGGTACTTTGTTGGTGATTCTTCCCAATAGAACTGTGGTACTTAAAGCTGAATGAAATTGGGGGCGCTTCAATACTCAACCGGTGGTTGTCTGTGGGTTCTTGGGGGTTAGATATTGTTTATTCCGGTTGAACTTGCCAGAACCACCCGGAACCGGCAGGCAACCGCCGGTTGAGTTTTGAAGCGGCCTCTTACCTATCCCACTCATTCAAATCACTGTGTCAGTCTCTTATGAACAACATCACCGCCTTGCTCTTGTCAGTCATGACCGGGAGTCTTGTGCTATCAAAACGCGTTTAAATTAATCATAAGATCATCGAAAACGTAGTAACTAACACTCTTAAAAATTTGATCCTTTTTGGATCAAACACAATCTTTTTTGATCCGAAAAGGATCAAATTTGAGGAGAATTTGGATCAAAATTGATCCGGAAAAGGGTAAGCTCATATTTGATACTTTATCGGATCAATTTGATCCTTTCTCTTTAAGAGTGTAGACACATTTAGTCAACAGATCGCCTGGGAAACTTGCGCAATGTAAATGTTTTGTGATAAAATACAACATTCAGGTGTAGGTGTTATTCTTAAAAACGGTTTATGTTATTCGTACACCTGATTTAACACCAGAGTAACAATAACGAACTTACTGTTTCAATGCCAGACATGCGTAGTCTAGCAGATAAGTGCCCGACACTATTTTTGCACTGACACCCTGTTAAACTTAGTAACACCAAATGCTTACTACAAGCTGAGTGCTGCACTAGCGTTTTTGCAGTGAACATATCATCTTGAAAAAACAAAAAAACCTTTAAAATTGATCTTGGGGGTGTTTAGTATACAATATTGATGCTCTTGAGGGAAATAGTATACAAATATTAACTGGTTTTGGGGATGATGGTATGAACTTTCACTCCGGGTGTTTCCTTAACCGGTTATGATAGTATGATACCATGGAAGTTATAGAGTCCAACGTTGTCCAAATTTATAACAGTCAGCATTTGTTTTATAAGCCTCATGAATAGATTTTTCAGCTTTTTGTTAAAACTTTATTACATGGCAAACAATCCTCCTGAAATATGAGTTTAGATTTTTATTAGGTATTTTAAACGATCTAAAACATTATAACTTCCAATTACTGAACACTTACCAATATTTAATCAATTAACAGAATCTTTATTTGTGTTATTTAATTTATATAATCTCTAACATCAATTCTAGATTGGACTTCATTTGAATAGCAATGAATGACAGAGAGAGAGGGTGTGTTTGGGGGTGTAGAGGTGCAAGTATGTTATTGTGGTGTTGTGTGTGTGGGTGTGGGTGTTTTCTCCTTTTAAATAAGTTGGTAAAAACTAACACCAAATAAAATAGTATAGCCACGTGTGTATTTCATTTTTGAATAACGGCCACGTTACACAATGTTTTTCACTTAAAATGTATGCTGCATTAATGAGACGTGACACGTGTTGTGAGTTGAATACAAATACATGTAGAGTCAATAGTACCTTCCTCCCTGAAACTGTCAATTGATTCCTTTGACACAAGATGCCAGTGTGTTCTCTCTAAGCGAAATAGACAGTATTGGATTCCATTGAGTGTAAACAATAATTTTTAGAGGATGGAGATGCCTTTTCTTTAACAAACTAGCGTGCTTCATGTATTAGGTTTTATTGAGTATTCTAAAAGTGGGATCGATGAAATTGTGTTTTAGATAAAAAAATTATTTCTAAAAATCAATTTAAAGTACTGCAATAGCAGAGTGACTGTAATTTACCATCATATCATACTTGTTAAAGGGCTAGCCTAGATTCCACCTAGAATTAAAAACTTATGGTAATGCTCATAATCTAAATAGCTAAAAAGTATAGTAAAATCAAAAAAACTGCAAAAATTTACACACAAATGCCTCAAATTGAGAGAGAACTAATTTGCGATATATCGTTCTTTGACTATCCTGTGTTTCCTAAATCCTAAATTTGTACCTCAGACGGATTTACCAGATAAAAGATCAAACAAATCTCCTAGATATTATTCAATACATATTAAAAGAGAAACAGTTTCATTAAAAATAATTTGTTTGGCCATCACAGGTGTAGAAACAAGATTTTGTTTAAGGTTTCAAACTAGAAACACTGTTTTCACACCACTTTTTCGCCGGCCAAAAAAATTATAGTAGGTAAAGAATTGCAATTTTCTCCAATATTCCAATGTCATTTAAAAGCTTAGAAAATGCTGTAACAGATGAAATGATAAAAATCAAAATTTATGCCATCTGCAAAGTCCCCCCCCCCCTTTCGGGGTGAGCCATCACAAATATTCAAGAGTAAACCAATCAAATGACAAGAATATTTTCATGCCGTATATAACTTCCCATATAATATGTTATACCCTAATTGGATAAGCCAAGCTTTCATACGAATGCTATCATTCTGTCAAATATTTAGCTTGTTTCTACTTGCCGGCCAGCAAATTGTTAACCATCAACCGTAGTCTGTTTGCCACCAATTTTGTTGGGTGATACGTCAACCGAACGGTTTCTGAAAAAGGCACCGATAGCTCACTCGAAACTACGTTAACTCGTATAAAAAGGTGATCGATGGAAGACGCTGTATCTCCATAAACAATATCACCTATCAATCAACCAGCCGTTAGTAGAAACATGTTGAAAGATGAATAGGAAGAAATACAAAGAATTTTAAACTATTTTAATTTTGCCGTGTCAGGTGTATTTTTTACTAAAAAGTCATTTCGTCTTGATGAAAAGAACAAAATCTAGTTTTTTTAAATTATATATCCTTCTAATAACAAGATCAATGCCCGGCTTTGTTGACATCTTCTGGAATCAACGCTGAGTAGATATACCCAATCATACATAAACAAAGAGTAATCATTTAGAGATAAGAGTAATTACAAAAAAATTGGAGTGTCTTAAAAGAAACAAATATTTTTTAGAAAAACTTCAAAAGCAAAAAGTGTGAATAAACTATTTGTAATTCGAATTCATTTCGATATAAGTGGTATAAAAATGGTTAAATAAATCAGGGAATCATTTAAAGTTTTAAATCGTCACAGAAAGACTTTTAAATTACAAAAAGACATTTTTAAAAATGTTCTTTGTTAAAAAGACCTGTCCGTCTGGGCTTTTAATACTGATATATTCTTTATGTGTAAAATTATTTTATAATCTTTAATTATTTTACTTTATTCTTAAGTCGCATTCTATCGACAATTCAATTGTACCTAAACAAATAGGGGGGACTTTGCAGGTATAAAAAGGTGATCGATGGAAGACGCTGTATCTCCATAAACAATATCACCTATCAATCAACCAGCCGTTAGTAGAAACATGTTGAAAGATGAATAGGAAGAAATACAAAGAATTTTAAACTATTTTAATTTTGCCGTGTCAGGTGTATTTTTTACTAAAAAGTCATTTCGTCTTGATGAAAAGAAACAAGATCAATGCCTGGCTTTGTTGACATCATCTACAATCAACGCTGAGTAGACATACCCAATCATACATAAACAACGAGTAATCATATACAATGTAGAACTAGCGAGTAATTAAAAAAACGGAGTGTATTAAAAGAAACAAATATTGTTTTGCAGTCTCTATTTAGAAAAACTTCAAAAGCAAAGAGTGTGATCCGAAATGGTATAACAATAGTTAAATAAATCAAAGAATAATTAAAAGTTTTAAATCGTCGCAGAAACACTTTTAATATTGCAAAAAGACTGATATTTTTTGTGCATATAATAATTTTATAACCTTTTAAGGACTTGGTCCGATTTTTCAAAATTTAGTTTTCAATGTCATAGGAAAGATGACCAATAAAGAAGTCGTAAGTTTCAAATTTCAGCTGAATTGGTCGAACCGTTTTGATTTTATCAGCAATTTTGTATTTCAGGGCCACCTATACGTTACTGTATAAAATTAATTATGGTTACCATAATTAGACACATTTTCATACATATCTCCCAAACGGAACATAACTCAGCCGTGAAATTTCACATGGGTTATGAGAAAAATATGTTTGGTACCAGTATCTCACAAAATTTGAAGAAAAAAAGTTGAAGCAATCGGACCATGCTCCTTTAATTATTTTATTTCATTATTATAAGGCGACACACCACAATAGAGCTTCCCATTGACTTACTGTACAAAATGGCTTCCTAAAAACACCCGAGAACTCAATAATAAAGCAACTGGTTGCTTCAACACCGCCTTTTCTCAGATGATTATTATCTCTTCTAACAGAAAATGATGATAAAAGTACACCTTCAAGGCAAAAATTTCAAGAAACTAGACGCTGAAGTATAACGCCCCCTATCACCGACAGCCGAATTTTGTATTTCCAGATTCAAGCGCAAATTAAGGAAAACCCTTTAAATTTTACCAAATTAATCTGGAGATCCAAAATGGCATCAGTGCATCTTTAAATAAACCTAATTTTATAATAAGAACAAAATATCGACCAAACATATTGCCCTTCCATACGTTTTGAAGTCCTGTTTATAGAAGGGCAGTCAATTTTGCCGATTTTAGAAATGCCGGATTGCGAGTGCTAGTTATTTAGTGGTGTGCGCTCTGCAGGAGACATGTATTTTCCAAATTGTATTGTTTTATGTTATAATTGATATATAAAGCAATTTTAAGAAAGTTAAACTCGATATTGATCACGCAATTTTATACAACGGCACTGGACTCTATCTTGACCCAAGAACCGAACTAGTTAAAATCTATGATCTGGGACATTTCGGGTTTAGTAAATGTGGAATGGCCATTTAAGGTCATCTTCATACTTTTACCTGACCCTTACTCCCCCACGACTTACTTGCTTCTTACAAAAGATGGGGGGGGGTATACATGGTTGGATAATGGAAGGGGGTGTCAAACATCATAATGATTATGTTTTCAAATAAAAGCCCCTTACTTCCGTGGGCCTATACTATCAAATGTTGACGAATTTCGATCTATTCTATTAAGATATACGCCGTTTTCTGAATTAATGTTCAATTTCTAACTTTTTATGATTATATATTGCTTCTCGATGAGCTCTCTGGTATATTTGAGTGCCAAATCGTAGAATGTGAACGGTATAGTGCACTCTAATGCAGGCGACACACCACAATAGAGCATCCCATTGACTTACTGTACAAAATGGCTTCCTAAAAACACCCGATAACTCAATAATAAAGCAACTGGTTGCTTCAATCGCCTTTTCTCAGATGATTATGATCTCTTCTAACACAAAATGATGATAAAAGTACACCTTCAAGGCAAACATTTCAAGAAACTAGACGCTGAAGTATAACGCCCCCTATCACCGACAGCCGAATTTTGTATTTCCAGATTCAAGCGCAAATTAAGGAAAACCCTTTAAATTTTACCAAATTAATCTGGAGATCCAAAATGGCATCAGAGCATCTTTAAATAAACCTAATTTTATAATAAGAACAAAATATCGACCAAACATATTGCCCTTCCATACGTTTTGAAGTCCTGTTTTTAGAAGGGCAGTCAATTTTGCCGATTTAGAAATGCCGGATTGCGAGTGCTAGTTATTTAGTGGTGTGCGGCCATAAGTTGCATTCTATCGACAATTCAATTGTACCTAAACAAATAGGGGGGACTTTGCAGATGATATCAATTTTGATTTTATCATTTCATCTGTTACAACATTTTCTAAGCTTTAATATGACACCATACTTGTTGAAATTGAAAGGCGATCACATTTTATAACATAAAATCTGCTGAAAATTCTTATTATTTTCTGCCTGTTTTCGTCAGTTTCTCGAAAAGTATTCTGTCACAAAGACCCCCTTTTCGGGGTGAGTCATCACATATTGTTTTATAACCACTATATCAAAAACAAACCTTTCTAGCTTTCGAAACTTTATTGACAAGTTCCGCCTACGTTTTGACAGACATACATAATAGATGAGAAATGTTTGCAATTTGAAACTCCGCGTGAGACAGAAAGTGAATAATAAATACAAAGTGCTTCCGACAGCTAATGGATAGACGCTGACATAGTCATTTTTGTCTTTTGTTCTTAGATCTGTATGTAACAACGATACCATTTAATACAATGGTGTATACATAGGTCTGCATGAGAATATTTACCCGTCTCACCTACCTACCTACCTACCTACCTACTACCTACCTACACACCTACCTACCTATCTATCTATGACGTGTCATTCTTGATGTAGCCTTCAAGACCTTTCTATCTATTGCTATTCTTTCCAATGTTGTGCCAACAAGTGATGTTAAATCGCCTCTTCATCTCCTCTTCTCTATACCCCTTTGTCTATCTATTAGCGTTTCTCATGGCTAGATGTGTCGCCCATGTCCCTTTTTCTCAAAATGTCTGCAACACCGGTTTGCTGCCTGATGGTTGAGCATCGTATCGTATTTTGTCTCTCAATAAGATGTTTAGCATTTGTAGCTCTATTGCTCTTTGTGCAGATTGTTTATGTGTATAAAGGTACCTTAAGGTTGGCATAGTCCTTGTTTCCTTGGGCTAGAAACTTTACTTTACTTGCTACGTGGTCGGACAGTCACGTAAAGCCGTGGGTCCCCTGTATGAATAGACTCCATCATGGGGTATGCATATTATGCAAGTACTTGTATCATTGATTGATTGATTGATTGATTGATTGATTGATTGATTGATTGATTGTTTGATTGGCTGATTGATTGATTGATTGATTGATTGATTGATTGATTGGTTGATAGTAAATTACGAGATACGAGCCATTGAAGCTGAGCATAGTCAAAAATCACGTCCAAGGTCTAATTTCTAATTTCATCAGAAACGTTGCATTTGAAGTGTATTCTATCACTTTAATCAGATTCCAACATCCAAAACATAAGAAAAATGTTTTAAAAAACGAGATAAAAATCCTTTCTTCATTCAAGTTTTACCAGTACAGAAACTTGAAAGTTGATTTTCTCAGAACTATGGTTTTTTGAATCAGCCCGATGCCTTTTACCAATTTATATATATAACTTTGCAACCGAACATCAAATAATCAAAAGCAAGGTGTCATTTTAAAGCCTAAAATATAATCTTTCAGATGAGACCATTGTTGCAAGGGCTCATTGATTAAATATTTTCCCTCTGAGTGACAAGGGTATGTTATGTCTTCCAAAAAAAAAGCAGCTTCATCAAACTTTTATCCTTTTCAATATTACTTTAATTTTCTTCCCTCGTTTATTCTACCTGCTTTCTTTATTCGAGTGGTTAAGTTGTTTCCCATTTCCTTAACTGTAGAAGTAAAAATGGACACGTCATCTAAAAATCGGAGGTCTGTTAATTTTTCTCCATCAACATTAGCTAATATTTTTTCTCACTTATCCAAAGGTAGTTGTTGATATCTTGACACTTTAAAAAATGTCTAGATGGATTCGAAATGTTGCATCTCCAGATGGACTTATTAAGATGTTCATCATTTGCTTCCAATTTAACGGAAATCTCGCCATTAACAGTTACCATCTTATATCTAAAAGTCATTTTCAGCTTCAAGCGCCGCACAGACAACTCATGTCTTATATATCTTCGCCTATAAATACTCTGCCAAGAATTCAAGCCGTGACTTTTGCCGATCGTTCTATCCCATGTTATGGACCAAGGAAAATCAATTCCTCTACCCGACTACTTCAAGGATGCAAAGACTGTAACGGTTGAATTATTTAAGAGACTAACACTTTTTTATTTAACCAAGTGTATGATGTGTAATTTTCAATGTTTATCATAAGGAAAAGACCGTACAGTAAAATTACAGTTCTTTGCAATACATTCATTCTTCTAGGAGGCCTCTAGCATGTTTTCGTTTTAAAATTTGTTTCCTCCTTTCAAGAAGGAAATCCAACACAATAAAATGCTTCAGACAGGAAATGGCAAAACCCATCATTCAGTTGAATATTTTTTTTCTATACATTAAATTAATCATATTTTGCCGCCCGATATTTGCCTCTGTTTGTCTTTTACACTGGCTTCGATTGTTGTCTCTTGTAAATGAAAGAAAATGAAGGTTACGGTTCTTATAAAGACTGCGATTTGATTGCCAAAGGTAAAGTGAGACAGTTTATTCGCGAAATGAAATAAAGTATTGATATTGTCATGAGTAAACATTTACTATATGCAAGGAAAGTTATTATATAGTATAATGTACGTAGTTCTAGAAGACGGAAAATGTGGCAAAGAGTATTAAGGAATTACATATGACCTGTGTGTATCCTATTTACGCAAAATGTATATTGACAATGGAATTCTAATCAATCTCTTAAACTACTATTTTTTGAATCTTATTGAATGAACATGTAGATCAAACAAATCTGCATATCAGTGAATTCTAACCGGTTGGAAATCAAAACTAAAATTTAAGCAGTTAGATAAGTTGTGTAATTTCATTTTTATGTAACATAAAATCTATAAAGAATTATAATGCCTTAGATCTTAGATTACACTAAAATCACAGTGTTTACCATAACTTCTTACTGTAATCTAAGATTACGAAATCTGTCCAATTACATCCCTTTTTTACAGTGTACATTAACCTAACAACCAAAAATACTTGCACATAAAACGGTCTATCCAGGTTGCACTTCAACTGCAGTGTAATGTGGTAAATTTACCGACATACCGATTATTTTTGCCGTACGACACAGCATTTGTTTCGGTGGTAAAACAATTCCTGTTAGAATATACAGCTTGTTCCAATAAAAACGCAACAAGCGAATAAAAATATTAAAATTAATCTTCAAACGACATAATAATGCATAATAATTATGTTTTTTCAAAAGCGTATATTACTCTATACTGCATGGTTTTGTCCCATCTAATTTAGCCACTCTTGTCCAGAGATATGACGCATTAAAGAAAGTCTACTTTGGTTCACTATGTGAGATAAGAGACACCATTTATGAGACGCAACTCTTGCAATAATATGACGGTATTATGCAAGCAATTGGAGCTAACACAATCCGAACAAATCCTACATTCTATCAAAGTTATTCTTCTACTGAAAACAGACTTCATTTTCGAATATAACAGAACATACATTCGCGATACTTTCATATTCCTTGAATCTGTTAATTCTGGTTAGATCTTCGGGTAATCTAGCATTTAATTTCCACAAGCAGGAGTCAAAAGTATTGTAATGAAAAATATGAACAAATTACACTCTAAATCACTTAAAGATTTAACATAAACCAAGAAGGATTCTGAAGACAAAGAAGATAAAAGATAAAGTACGTTAAATATGTATATGTTATCACACGAGGAGACCGCAAGGTTTCCAAGTTTGATTACTAACTTATACAATGCTAAAGCTTGATAACCAATTTTGTTGTCTATTAATCAAAATCAAAATCAATCAATCAATCAATCAATTAATTAATTTTATTTCAATATCAAACTGTACACACATTCAATAAAAACACATCAAAAAATAAAACAAAAATGATATTGAGGACATCATCAAAAGGCCAAGAAGACCTGAAGTTACGATGCCCTAAAAACAAAATAAGTTACTAAAATAGGCAAAAACAAAAACAGCAGAACGAACACAAATAACAGTACACAAGACAAATGCTCCGATTAGGTATTGTTATGTAATTAAATTTCCATATAAATTAGATTCAACTATAATTAGACAATAGATGTTTCTTCAGTCTGTTTCTGAATTCTTTTGTATTTTGCATCTTTTTATGTCATTATTCAGGGAGTTCCAAAAGATTGGTCTACAATTCCGAAAAGCGCGATCAGAAAATACTTTCTTAGTTTTACTAATACTATAATCCTGAGCATTTCTTGTATTATATTTGTGCGTCTGAACATGTTTTGTAAAATAATTAGAGAAAATGTTTGGATGGAAGTTGGTCCGTTTGATGCTTGTACATGAAAAGGTTGAGTTTGAACGTGTCATGTATTTTCAGAACATTATATTTTTTGAATAAG
>JXSR01S004695.1:18817-30010 GCA_000969725.1 Ophiothrix spiculata
TCAGGGAGTTCCAAAAGATTGGTCTACAATTCCGAAAAGCGCGATCAGAAAATACTTTCTTAGTTTTACTAATACTATAATCCTGAGCATTTCTTCTATTATATTTTGTGCGTCTGAACATGTTTTGTAAAATAATTAGAGAAAATGTTTGGAAGTTGGTCCGTTTGATGCTTGTACATGAAACTTCCAAGGTTGAGTTTGAACGTGTCATGTATGTTTCATATGTGTTTCCCCAGATAAGAACTCCGTCAGTCAACCCTCTTTAAATTGGACTTATTAAGTCATTAAATGAGTCCAAGAGATGTTTTGTCTTATCATACATGTATGATATTTTCAGCCATTTCAACTCAACGTTTACTCTGTTACATCATCAATGGTAAATCTTTCAGGATTAACAATTCAGATCAAAAAGAGGGAATTTATAAAATGTGCCACAACTTTGAATCAGAGTTTCAAATAACACAAAGTAAAATCTTGTACGAAACAAGAATTTAACATATAATATTAGTAAAACTTTTGTTCAAAATTATTCCCTGCTTCCTCAGAAGAAATTGCGTTTTTATTGGGACACCTTGTATGTCTTGGAAAAAAGAGGACTCTTGATTCTGTTGAAAGTATTATATCAGGAAATAAACAGGAAATGTAACAAATGGTGCCTTCAGGCTCTACGATAGAGGTGCAATGGTATAGATAATGAGAA
Source organism: Ophiothrix spiculata (assembly GCA_000969725.1). NCBI lineage: Eukaryota > Metazoa > Echinodermata > Ophiuroidea > Amphilepidida > Ophiotrichidae > Ophiothrix > Ophiothrix spiculata. The sequence continues at coordinate 19,518 of JXSR01S004695.1, forward strand.
AGCGATATTTTAATCTGTCGAACATCGTAAAAATCCTCCGGGGATAATCCCCCTCAAATGTTGGAACCAATATAATATGGATTTGGAAATTTTGTAGTTTTTGTTTGTTTTCTTTTGTTGTTTCAATAATAAGGTTATACATTGTATTATTCATTGACTCAGCTTTAAAATACTTCTCAAAAGCATTTTGTTTAATATCAAATAACGTGTATGTAATTCATTACAAGTAGCTTGATTTAAAATACACCTCTGTAGAGATTGTATATTTGAATACAATTTTACAAGTCGCCACTTACAAAATGTCATTCGCGGACCTTCACTTGGTATTCATTATGTTTTAATTAAAAAAGATATAATATACTTTCATCCAAATTTATTGGACTTGGCCAAAAGAAGAAATCAGGACCTTCCCATAATGCCTCGCTTCTAATGGGTTTTCAATGGTTTTTTCAATGGGATGTGATGAGAGGGTTTAGGGATGAAACATACCGTATTGGAAATGCAAATTAAGGTCGAGGTCTGCTTATTATGCTATGTTTCATCCCTAAACCCTCTCATCACATCCCATACAAAAAATCCATTGAAAACCCATTGGAAACGAGGCATTATGAGAAGGACCTGATGTCTTCTTTTGACTTGGCCATTGTATATTTTTATTCTAATTGCTTTAAAACTTTAAGTTTAAACATAAAAACCATGTTGACGCTTTATTCGTCAGACACCTAGCTAAAGACAGACTGGCTGGTAACATAGAGGAAACATGATTTAATTATCTTAAGTTCATCTTTGAAGTTTAGTCAATTAAATTAATTACCCGATTTGCCGCTTGGGTAAATTATGATTATGGATCAAAACTTAATGGTGTAATTTGAATTTGAAATTTGAAAAAATTTCCTTTTTAAATTAATAACACCAAATATAGAAATAAATTATTCCCAGAGTCATATCTTTTAATTGTGACTTACAAAATAATATAATAATTGAGTGGTAAATAAAAGCGTTATCCAACTAATAACATCGTATTATATGACATCTATTTTTCCGAAATATATGTGATATTTGCCCATGTTTTTGAGAGGTTTTATATATTCTACTTATCAGAATTATTACTTCGGCAAATGAAAGTAATATTCTAACAAATACAAAACATCAATTTCCAACCCAAGGAAAAATACAAATCTGATCATAATTGCCATATGTTTTTAGATAAAATGATGTTGTCTTGAAATACGAGATCATTGTTGTGATTTTTATATAATATGAAGTCTTTGTATAACTTCTTGAACTCCGCCCTATGGGTATAATGTTTCCAAAGAAATATGAATATATATTGGAAAAAATCGGCAATCAAATTTACTTGTTGCATTTTGGCAGATTGCTATATCATGAAAGTTCATCTGTGTTGGTATAAATGATGATTTTTTTGAAACTTTAGTTCCAAACACAATTTATAGTTACCTTCGGAATTTTCAGATGGAGGCTCCAAGGGTAATGAGCTTCCACCTGGAGCTGACACCAAGTGCACAGAATGAAAGTGCCTCAATCACCTCAGGACTGGACGTGTGGGCCGCTCCCAGAGGTGGTTTTCAGAATATCCCACAATGCATTATTCTGATACACTTAGATATAATAGGCAATAATGGTTTTCTGGACAAGGGGCTATTAGGAATTTGAGAATTCCATTGAATAGTACTCATTCATATCTTTCCAGGGATATGTTTATTTTCACAATAGCCCAGTGTTTACCCACATTGCTGACCCCGCAAAAACGTCAGAAACCTGTACATAAGTATACAAAAATGTAGGAGTTGAATTGGATTTGCAGGTATATTGTACAATGTTGCATTGCATTGTGGGATATTGTGAAAACCTCCTCCGGGCCGCTCCAGAGGGAACCTTCAAAAATGTGGATTTTGGGAATTGGCCAGAGATGTAACCTGCGATTGTAAAACTGTACCACAAGTTTGCAGAGTTGACGGCCTTGCTGTCTACAATTAAAATGCCAAAAAAAAAACCACGTCAAATATTGGCTTTAGCACATTTGATGTTATGTGGACACGCCTAACGTTAAAAACAAGATGTTTTGTAGTAATAATGTGATTTGAATGCAAATATATACTGATTGTGTAGCCTCGACTCGAGGCTGACTTGGCCGTAGACGGTAAAATATTGTCTTTCTTCATCTTTCTCTTTCCTCTTTCTTTTCGAATTTACTATACAGTATCTACTTTTAAAATGCCCAGCAGTTTTCATCCTATATTCAAGCCATAATTTTATACCAGATTGTGTTTAAAATTACCTGATACCATTCAAGATTAACCACTATTAAAAAAGTTTTGTATTATTTCCTGGCTCTTCTAAATGTTATCTTATTCTCCCTATGATTTTTCATAAAAGCAAGTCAGCCTCGAATATTCTGTAATTACATATGTCATCAAGTTAGCCTACTGCGATGTGTTTGATGTTGCCCTTCTACGGACAACCGTAGAGCCGTTTTTGAATTTGCATCCAACTGATTCATAACTGAGTTATTAAAACAAAACAAACGAAGAAATTCTATCAAAGATTGAATTTTTTATATTATCGTAACGGATGCATTTAATGGAATCATTTTCGTTACTTTTTGCACATACTTAAAATTTCTTAAATTCATCAGCGTACACTTTCATTACAAAAAGCCTCGGAACAAAGCCATGCCTACCTCGCGATAACACAATTAAGTCTGACTAAACGGTATAATTATATATTCCATTTGCAAACGTTATAAAAATTCAACTCGGTGTGAAATGCACATTCATGATTCAAAGTCATGCATAACGAGCTATTTGAATGCAAACACACTCTAGGCATCTACCATATACTTTAAAAACACGGTATACCTCAATGAAGAACAGAACTGGGGCATTTCAATTTACATTTTCATTGAAGAAAAAAATAATAAATATGAGTTTGTGAAATGACAACGATACGAAGTTACCTTTAATTTTATGGAACGTATATTAAAGTTTTACAGTATTATAGTTCATATTTAGTATATTTTGAAAAATGTTACCACAGAATGCATATAAAAATGTAAGATTAATCGGATTACATCAAACATCATAAATGCTGAAAATTAGCTATATATTTCAATTTACATACATTCATTTTCAAAACTGATCATCAAGTGTGAATATAAATATCAGGACACCGTTTTCTGAATTCCTTTCTTTTTTAGAATTGACGACAAAATATATTCGGAAAATTATTTTTAATATGCGTATTGAAAATGAGACATTTGTTCCTTCCGGTGCCTTATTAAACGACTCCGAGTATACCATGATTTTATGTCAATAATATTTGGTTACCAAGGAAATTACTTGATAACCTCGGGTATTTCATGAATCTAATAGATATCTTAATTCGATAAAGTAGCTTAATAATTTGAAACCGTTTAATTTAATCTGTTATCAGTACCAATTGTCTATTGTAATGTTTTGGTTATTTCTGTTGATCAAATGTGTTGCAAAGACGTGAAATTAATTCAGACCTGGTTTTATGACCAGAAGACGATTTTGAAAATAGTTAGTCTAGTTGCATTAGAAAATCAATTGGTTTTAATGCATTTCATAAGGATTATAACAACTGACTTATGTTACGAAAGTGGTATTAAGAAGAATATTCAAATTTAAAAAAAAACTAATTCCTTACAAACTAGTATGGTAAGTGTACCTTCTGGTTTGCTTCAAATTGGCTCACAGGGCACCATACAATGATGATACCACTTCATTTATATTCTTAGTCTTACATTCATATTCATCAAGTTTGATTTCTCAGACGACGTTTTGTTTCACTAAAACTCTCAAAACAGGTTTCTGGTTGCGAATAATTGAATACGCCAGAATAAGAACATCCCAACTTTAATAGCCCCCTTCTGTTAAGTTCTGTAAAATACAAATGCATACAAATCACTTAAACACATTTCCATTTCCATACCATTTCCATGTCTTTATCCCAATCAAAGTGTCACATTTGACCTTGTAGTTAACTTTTTAGACATTGTTGGATAAATTTTCTAGCATATAGTTGCAGAGGGATCTCATGGAGTTGGGATTTTCTTGTAATGGCTGTTTAAATATAGCAACTATGAGCTATAACAATTATCTAACAATGTCTTAAAAAGTTAACCGTTGCAGGGTCAAATGTGACACTATGATTAGGATATTGACATGGAAATGTTATTTTAGTGATGTGAAAGCATTTTCAGAGATTTGTATGCATTTACATTTTATAAGTATAATTAACAGAAGGGAGCTATTGGAGTTGGGATGTTCTTATTCTGGCGTATTCAATTATCAACAGATTCTTTCATTTCCAATGACAGTCAACCAGGTTGTTCTAGACAACAAATAACATACCGATATATCACGTAATCAGGTAAAAATATTACTTGCACGCTTTTAACACCCATCATAACACATTTCCTCGAAAAAGGCATCAAACAACAAAGTCCAGGTGACACCTGACTTGGAGTGACGGTGACTTTATGACTGAATGTCTAAAACAACGTCTAGAATCAAATCACTCCCTTATTCCTTAAGACAGTCAGTGATTTTAACTCCATGCCAGGAGTCATTCTGATTCAATGTGAGATTCTTAATGGGTTCCAATAAGAATCGGCGACGTTATTGTGACATTATTTATATTAATTAAAAAAATATATATAACATCGTTTCTTCATATTTGAATGTAGAGTATGTTTTCAGAACTACATTATTACCTTTGGACCTAACTGGATTCGTACCGGGGACCTTTTGAATGAGAATCAGACGCTTTACCTGCTTCGCCACGAGGCCTTGCTTAGCAAACACTGTGCAAAACGTCAAGTTATAATTATGTGTTAATAGCTAAAATACGTTAACAACACACTATGGGATTGTGGGTATCAATATACATAACTTTAGGGGAGTCGGGCTTCCGACTCTTTTAGCAGCGTCAAAGTGACTTCATCATGACAATAGAGTCTAGGTTCATGACTCTAATAGGGTGTTAAATTAATGCAGACGTGACTCCAGAGGTAGAGTATCTTAGTGGTCAAATGACCACTAAGGTAGAGTCAGGCCCCTTTTGGCTGTAAGTGGATGTTTTTGTCTTAATTTCAAAGATTGTTAATTTAGCCCTTTCATTGCTGTTATGGGAAATTGCATAGATTTGTTCACATAATATCATTCTTTTAAAATGACTGTTTTAGCAGCGTCAAAGTGACTCATCATTCAAGACATGACTGACTCTCTTTATCAAAACAGTGGAGTCTAGGTTCATGACTCTAATAGGGTGTCAATGCAAACGTGACTCTAGAGGTAGGGTCAAGGGGTCCTGACTCTACCTTAGGGGTCAAATGACTCCTTTTGGTTGTAAGTGGGTGTTTTTGTCTTAATTTCGAAGATTGTTAAATTAGCCCTTTCATTGTTATTATGGGAGATTGCAAAGATTTGTTCACATAACACAATTCTTTTAAAATGAACGTTAAATATTATATGCACTTATCATTACAAAGTATTGCTTCAAGGTATTTGCTAAACCATGATAATATCCAGAGGCCAAGATGTCGGTATTTGATAAGTAGTTTTGAATCATTGATAGACAGCTTATTGCAAAACTTGGATGATGGATTCAAATAATCTCTGATTTACTCATAGAATAGACATCATGGGATTTTGTTTTCAAGAGATATCTTGCAATAATGTATCAGATAAGAATCTATAGCCATTTCAACTGAAAGTTTATACATACGTCTTCGTTTTGTTTACACAGCTTACACAATTTGTTTGAGAAATTGTAATAAATGTGCTCACATTATTGGTGAATTCTGTTTTGAAGTCCAATGTGTTACTCACGTTTAGAATAAATGTGTATCATTTATTACCAATATTTAAACAAGTTGGTTTAACGGTTAATATTATTTTAATATGACAGTTTTATTCAAGCGCAGGTAATGCCAATATTGAAATAATTTCAAAGTTCAAAATGTCTTTGTGAAGCTACGATGTTATTGATAAAAAGAATGCATTTAATATAATAGATTTATATCCTATTAAATATTTTGTATTGTCATGGCTTGGTTACTAAATGTTCGTTTATAACCATTGAGAGATTGGTTTTCAAAACAAATTGTTGCTTCTCCAAATAGAAGATATATTCTGACAAACATCAAGACCCATTTTCCCTCTCAAAGTAAAATATCCTATTATCCTATTAAGTATAAATCCTACAACCTGTTAAAATTCGAACAAAATCAATTCTTCAAAAAATGAAGTTTTGATGTCTAGGCGAAAAAGGCATGCATCCTCACAGGCAAACCAATTATGGAACACAAAACGTACTTGCATAAGATATATTAACAATTCAATTATAATTAGGTCAGCTGAAAAACCCCAACATTTGATCCAAATGTCTGATGTAAACTTAAATGTAAATTTAAACCATCTTTTATATTCTTTTGTTGTTGTCTTACGGATTGTATCAAGTCAGTGTTTTCCACAAACTTTGCCTTTGGGTTAAAATCTTAATAAATCAAATGTAATGTATTCTAATTATTGCTTTCGCTTTTATCTTATACATAATCATTTCCTGCCATCGGCACTTTTTTGTACTCGTAAATATTGACATATTTGACATCATTTTGAAACCAGAAATGCCATTAATGGATGGAATGAGGTCTACGACACGTAGCTTTCGTAACAATCTTGTCGCTTGTAGGCACTGGTACCATTTTGTGGAAACTTGCAATATCTTTAATGTTTCTGTTCAAATTTAAATCGTGTTTTGCTTGGTGTAAAAAAGTGGTTTACAATAAATCCGTGAAAATGAAATGCGGTATGTTCATTTTATAAAGTCAAACAAGGGAGTGTGATAAATATATAGTTCAAAACAATGACACAACCTGTGAATGCCTGGTGTTGGATAATTCAGAAACATTGTCGTTTGAAGTATTTCAGAAGTTTCTTTGGAGAAAATATATCGCACACTTAAAAATAGTATATTGCAAACCACCAAACACTAATATACTCATGAGTATAAAATAAATTCATTTGAAAAGGTATTGATATATTAAATAAGTTAAATGCATGAATCAGATCATTCCGAAATCGATAAAGACGTGTATATGTAGAAAGGTGGGTAAATGTTCACATATTAAACTTAAAAACTGCGTCTGTTCATCGTATAATTTTTATGCAAATCCTTGGTAATATTAACATGAATATGGTAAAACAAGAAACATTGACCACAAAATATCATTATTTTTCAACAGCTGAAGTGTTTCTGATCGCGTAAGAAAGGTGAAGGACTGCCTGTTCATAATTTTACCAATTCCCTTGTAGCATATTTTTTATTATCTTTGATTCAGTTTTTAACCATAATTTGTCACATCTTTTTTCCATCTCAAACCTGTACACTAGAGGAATGCAATGAAACGAAAAAACTAAAAAATAAAGAGCATTTCTGGTTCTGAGCAAAATAACTGACAATTAAAAACGATAAATAAGCCTTACGATGAATAGAAGAAATGACAAACAAAGTTTAAGGCTGGCTCATACTGTAACAAATTTCCAATGTAATTTGACAAACGTGAAAATCAAGACAATTATGGACATAATAGGCTTTTAACCTCGACAGTCTGTGGTGGTTAGCGAATTAGTCAGTGACATACACGGTAACACAAGATGTATGGATGGAAATTCAAAAATTTCAATTTGCACCTTAACATCGCTTAAAATTACATCTTTTTCTTTATATAGTCTGAGGAGGCTTTTAAGCTGCGAATGACACATTTCTTTTGTAGATAAATAAACTTTGGCTTGCGAAATGTGACGAATGTTTATCGAAGCTGATTGCGGATAGTTCAACGATTACTTGCAGCAGTCTTTCGTTCTTTCTGATCTGTTGAACTGTCACTGATTTGTATCAACAAATATTGTTTTTTACTTTTTGTCGTCGTTTTAGGTCCATAATTTGTCATTTCAAGTCCATCATCCTACGCTGGTTTTGTCAAGGGGTGAGCCTAAAGCTGGCTCATAGTACTAAATTATTGGCGTAAAGCGACGACAAAGAAAAAAATAAATATTTACTAACGGGTCAGTGACAACAAGATAGTATATTCCTCACCCTTTGCCAGCTATTGTTGCACCAGGCCTTACAGTTTTGTTCTTTAGGTTCCCTGTGTTTTCATCAGTGGTAGTTGACTTGAAACTTGACAAAGAACACAAAGTGTCATTCGCAGCTTATCATTGCATGCCTCCTCCAATTTGTCAAAATGTGAGTCAGCCTCATATTGCCACTACAGCACATAGTGTTCGCCATACTAATTGCAATTATTCCAAAAACCACGGACTCAAGACAATTTGTTAAAGTCTACATTTTTTGTCGTACGAAGAAAACGACATGTTCAACAAAGAGTGCCAAAGTACTATTATCAGCTCAACGTTACCATGGTTACATGTCACCCCACTCCCATTTCTCAAAAATGTGAGTCAGCTAGCTTGCCACTAACAGGCCATAGTGTGAGCCACTCGAAAAATAAAGTGGTACTCATGCTCGTCAGACCACCTCAAAATTGGATCCTAAATGGTGTAAGATCAGTGAAGATGGTGAAAATCGCACCCAAATGGCTTAATGGTGCAAGTTAGTAATGACCTTTTGCTAACAAATTAGGTATCAAAAAATGTACAATTTTAATTGTATAATCAGTTGCATGATGTCTTAACCTATTTTCTTTTGTTTTTAGACCTTGATGACCAACCCAAAGTAAAAAGGGATCCTTAATGGTGATGGTGGCTTGAATGTACAACCCTTAACGGCGTAAATTGTGTTAAAACATAAACGCCAGTGATGGGTCAAAATCAGACCTTTTTAAGCCACTTTTTATGATGAGCATGAGTACCATTTTAGTTTTCGAGCGGCCCCCCTTGGGTTAGCCTTAGTGTGACCCTAGCATTTACGTCCATTCCAGAATCGAGTCAGGAACCCAAGCTGATACAGGCGATACAGGCGGGTGATTTGTTTGATTACCCTACATTTTTCGTCATACGAAGAAAACGACAGAGCCACATGTTCAAATAGTGCCATGTTTAAAATAATAAACTCTGATGAAGCTTTATTTATTCAGGAGTTCTTAGTACTATATTTTCAATTAAATGGTTACATTTTTAAGACTATGTCTGCTTCACAATTCTGACATGCCTTAACTTGATAACAAAAGGCGTGTCTTTTATGTCGTTTTATTGTTTCACGGTTTCAGGAAAATTCACTTTGATGACATAGTTTTACTATATATGTACAATGAACTTTTACCCTCATGTTCTCTAGGATAGTTATGTTTAAAACAGAGGTAATCGGATTCATTTATCCCCGAAGTGATAAATGATTGCTAATAAAAGACGTTTGAAAAAATATCTATTTGTATAATTACTTGTTTTACCACTTTCTATACTAATTTTATATTGCAATCTCTCTCAGTTCATATATCTCAGCACGTTATATAAAATTTGTTTTCACCGTGATAATCAGTTAAATTTCACGTATGTAAACAAAACACCCGGACGTCCTCTAGGGTCAACATTTTTAAAGCCCATTCCTTTTGCACAAGCCAGCCTGGTTATAGTTGTGAACGGTTTCGGTGCCTAAATGATTACAAGAGGATCTAATGCAGTAGGATGTGACCTTAGAGCATTACTGCTCATTGCTTACCCATTCCCATTCGTCAGAGTGTAAAACTGCCTTAATGAGATTTAGAGGTCAACTGAAATATAGCTGATTGGCGATGATTAGTATAAAATCGAAGTTATTTTCCATCAATCGAAATCGATCATTAAATTCGAAAAGAAAATATATACTATTTCTATGTTTCTAAATAGGCCTAAGTATGAGTTGGTTGCCTAGAAAAACACTTGGTTGCCGGGGGTAGTCGAAATAGATCCAATAGATAAATAAATAAATACTAAACCAGATGAGATTACTAGTAATATTGTGAATTTTATATTGAAAACTTGTAACATGTATCAATTGTTCTTCCAGAGTCCACATCATTTCTAATATACGGTATATGAATACAAATTAGATTTAACTGTGTTTAGAAAATAAATTACAGATACGACAATAACTGTAAACCTTTTTTCTGTTCAGAGGATGATTAATTCGAACAATATTACATTGTGCTGTCTGCAGCATAAATCCAAACTTAAACCAGTAGCTTCGGGAATTCAATTGGTTTTTAATGCATACAATTAAGATTACAACAAATGGGTCATGTTACGCAGGTGTTATTAAGGAGACTTTATAGAATTTTTAATTAACCTACAAACCTACAAACCACTATGGTAATAATATTGCGCCTCAATTGGGATCATAAAAATGATTATCATTCACCGATTTGGATAAGGTTTGATAATTTTGTTAGTGTTCGCAAATATGTTGAATTTATAAATAATTAATAAATTTAATTAGCTTCAAAATAT
>JXSR01S004697.1:18489-51013 GCA_000969725.1 Ophiothrix spiculata
ATAGGCGGTTTTGCAACAAATCGTTATCATTGCTTGGAAGGTACGGTCAAGCACTATATGTTTCAGGGTCAAACTCAAATTCCATAAAAATGGATGTAAGAGGTTTTGGAATCAAGCTCTTCATTTATGAAACCAGTTTAATCAGATAGTGTAAGGTTGTTCCAATTTTATACACTGCTGGCTATTTTACGGGGCGGGGCAATTACAGTTTTATAGCTCATTACACCAGAAGTTAATCTCTTTCCCTTCGTAAAGTTAGATCCTTTATATCCAAGTAGATTCAATTATGATCAATTAGAAGTTTTTACTTCTAATTGATCATAATTGAGATTAATGTACAATTCTAGTATACTATTACTATTGATCATTAGGCATTATCTATACTCTTTACAAATTATCTATATAATATTTCAAGCTTTTAAACCTATTGAATAGGTCACAGCAAGTGATATATTTTGCAATTATTCGACAACACTGGCTTTTCAAGAACTAGGATACACGGAGTAGAACAAAACACTCGAGGCGTCCACGTGATATGTATAATCCCTCCATTGACTCATATGTCCAATACTCTTCGACGGATCGAACAGATCATCCAGACCATATCCCTGTGTCTCAGGCTCAACTCCGAGATCTACCAGCTTCACTGTAACATTTTGAACCTTGGTATCACGGTTGAAGAACACCAACCCGTATGAAATGTAGCGTAGATCTTTCACGTAGATGTCAATGCCGTTTTTCTATGGGATCAACAATAGCAATTAAGACCCATTTGTTTATCAAAGTTGTATAGACCATGGCCATGAATCCAGCAGCAGTGGTGGAACTTATTGTTATACAGTTCCATGGATAATCAGTTAAGATTATGACAAGCATGCAGCGAAGTTGTTTATAAGAGTTAAGCAGATATGATCATGGAAAGGATGTTCCGAGTTTAGTTTGACTATGATAACCTGCATTCTTCGCTCTACTGCATGACGTGCATCTATAGGCTGAAGCATGATAAATAAACAGAAATTGAATGCAAAAGCTTTGGTTGTTCAACGATTAACCTGTTAGAATTTTTCGAGTATTTTAAGTGCGGGGTTGTCAAAGACACTTATATTTTCGAGCCTAAAAATAGTTTAAATGTCTCTATTTGACAAAACAAGTTTTTTCGTTGTGTTGATACTTGCTTTCTCTTTAGAATATGGTGTTAAGCATTCATTGTGATTTTTTTTTCTTAAGCAATTGGGACACTAATACAATACCGTCAAGGAAGATGATTTTAACTATCAGAGACGCTGAAGAAACTTTACTTCAAGTTCAAGGTGTCAAGCAGCTTTTACAGCGGGATTTTGTTATGAGCCTTACGCTTACTTCTTAAGAACTGATTGCAGATATCTGTCACATTGACTGAGCGTGGAATCTGATTAATGGTATAATAAAAACAAAATGAAATCTGGACATCCGTGATTATCTCTATGCCTGCAACATACCATGTTATTGCAAGCTGAATGTTCTAGCTGAATAAAACCACAAAATTGCAACGCTATTCGGATCTATAACCATAGAAAACAAGTCATCTAATGCCACGGCGTAGTACATCTTATCTGCCAAGACATCACGAATATCAAAGACTCCCATAAGGTCGTGAACTCCAAAATCCCTTACGGTGATGGAGATGTTCATAGGTCCCCCTCCATTAGCCCGGTTGAGTACAACGGAAGCATATTGGTCAAAACCTGGTGATAATATCTTTGTCCAAACTTCTACGCTTCCACTGTGAATCTGAAATGGATTGATTCATGGATTGTAGTTTGAAGTAGATGATATAACCAAACAAATTTAAATTATAGACTAACTAAAACCTGTCGTAAGTGATCCTCAGAATGAAAAAACGTTAGTTGTTGATTAAGTCATTCCGCACATTTAAAAACATATTTTTAGATAAAAACTTTTTTAAAATTTATAATTGTTGAAATTGTCGTATAACTTGTATAGAACTCTGGGTATCGTCAATGACAAGGACTCAGGGGATATGGATCGACGGATACGCCATCATTATCATTGTTCGGTTGTGCAGCATTCAACCACAAGTTTTCTCCAAGCACAACGACCATTAGCTTCATATTACCCCACTAATTAATGCAAGAAACCAACACTATATTGAACACCATATATTTAACCATAACATGATCTCTTAAGATTAATATATCCATACTGTGCCACACGTAGAACATAATCTCTATCATTTATCATTTCCAAAAAACTAGTATCATTAAGGAGGATACTAGCTAAACATAAATTGATGAAAAGAGGTCTCAATTATATGAGAAATATGGCTTAAAAACTGTTCAAACTTATTTTGGGAATTCATACGTATGGTTGACCCACAAGGCATAAAACCAAGTCCCGGGTAACGCTAAAGAAGAACATGATATTGATATCGGTGTTTCTTTTAAATCAGAATCATGGGGACTTGAAGAGCTCTTGAGAGTATGTGTTTGTGTGTTCTATATGTTCAAGTACAATGCAGGTGTTCATTTTATACCAAACTCATGTCAGAGCACTTAATAGATAAAACAATGTACGAATGTATATCCACTGTGAATGTGATCGTAAAACATCCCACTGGATTTAGGAAGACGCATTGGGATAGTAAAGGATACAAGAAACACATCAATGTGATGTAGCATGATCTGCTTCAAGGTCGACCATATTTAGAGTAACGCATTGAGTTGTAGTTGTAAACGATCATAAGCGTTGAATTGGTCATGCCAATACGGAGGAGATGTAACATAAAAACGCTCTCTTCGTAGTTCAGTGTAGTTTTATTCAAGAAGTGTAATGATCATAAGTCATGAATTGGTCAGAAAAAGTGTAACATACCGCTAAATGAGAAAATTCAATATTTTACAACACAGGATTAATATGGACATTTTAACACCATAAAAGTATACATTTTTTAAAAGCTCATACTACAAGGATACCAAATATACAATGATACTGTCATTATACAGGGTGTGTGAAAATTATACAGGGTGTGACTAAAAAAGTGTTAATTTTACTCTCTTCATAGACCTTTTTTATTCTACACAGTCATCAACATAAAACAAAGCAGGTATGGATTTATATTGATAAAACACAAGGCACTCAATAAGAAAATAGAACTTTTCACTTAATATCCATACGGTGAAATATACGGGGTGGTTAAAATCATATACATTTCAAAAGGATTGTATGCCTCCATGGGCTAATTGGTGAGTTCTTTATATGTCTTAGCAATAGTTGACAATGCTTGAGACAAGTTGCATTCAAATTGCTGCTTACTATGGCCATTTTACTGCATTTTTGGTATACAGGGTGATCAAACATGCATTATCACAGTTATTAAGCTGATCCGATAGACTTTGGTTTATTTGTTACTGTTAATCCATGCAATTACGGTATTATGCATTTACAACAAATCATTACTGTTATTACGAAACTTGTCATTAAAATTTTGACCTTTGAACATTGTTGAAACTAGTAGTGGAAATACCCTGAAAATGACAAAGTTTATCCTCACCAAACTATAATTAATACATCACCTACCATTGATTTTTGGGCATGGATAGGTATATTTGTCTTTCATTAAAATGTGTGTGAAAAATTATTCTTGTAGGATTTCAACTTTTGGCATGACGACTTTCGAAAGATTGGTAAGTTTTCACAATTTTGTGTACAAGTCAATGGGCTTTTCCTCCACCGTCTTTTCCTCCACCGCCTCCCCCGCTGACTTGGTTCACATTGAGAGCTATAGATCTCATGATATTTGTTCAATTGACTTAAAAATTTGTGCATTTGAAAGACAATTAAATTGTCCAGATAACGATACCAAATTTGTTGCAGTAGATATTAAACTTCTTGAATAAAATTACATTAAACTACAAAGAATGAGGTTTTATGTTACATCTCCCCCATATGTGCATGACCAATTTATGACTTATGATCTAATACCTACTACAACAAGTTTGGTATCATAATGTGGGCAGGTTAATTGTCTTTAAAATGCAAAAACTCCCAAGACAATTGAACAAATATTATGAGATCTATGCGTCAAAATGGGAGCCGAGCCAACGGGGAGATGGTAGCGGAAAAGACGGTGGCGGAAAAGCCCATTGACTTGTACTCCAAATTTTGAAAAATTACCAATCTTTTAAAAGTCTTCACGCCTAAAGATGAAATCCTAAAGGAAAACAATCGGGGTACCTTTTTAAGTATATCAGGGAAAGATTTCCATTCTTTGCAATCTTTTGCAAACAGTTCTATATAGATACGCCACTGCTCACACTATAAGTCATCTAATGCCACATCACAGTACAAATATACAGACGTCAAAGAATTTTAAAGAATCATAAGGTCGTGAATTTCAAAATCCATTACATTGATAGAGATGTTCATTGGTCCCTCTATACTCTATAAACCTTGAATTATAAATCAAGCAAACAGACTCTGCTGCAAGATCCATAGCATATCCCTTGTATTCTAAACATTGTAAACTGGTGTTTTATATGCGTAAGAGACTAGGAATTACTGATTAGGAGTGATTACGACTAAATCACTGCGTATAAATATATTTTGTGCATGAATCTTTCGTTTTCGTGGTTTTTGACTATTGCTAGCACTTGAATAAATCTTGAACTCTTGAGCACAAGTTCATATGAATATTCAGAAAGAATACGGTTCGTTATGACTAGAAAAATACGGAATATTTTTCTCCCGTAAGGTCATATTGGTTTATGTGCGTTAATCGGGTGCTTACTTTACACTTCAAGATTTATAAAGTATACTTGGGCCTGGTTGGGTAATGAATTAAAAGGCTTAATTGATTCAAATTAACTTATATTAGGAGTTTATGTGTATAAATACGTATGTTCGAATACACAAGCACGTTGGCATGAAAATGTATACAACCAAGTCCTGGATAACGCTTTATGAGATATTGATCTCACACGGTATCTATGTTGCTCACGTCGGGAAAAACTATTACATTTTAACCCATACAGGTAAGTCTGCGAAGTGTAAAGACTTTTCGTGGTATTTGTGTAATATTTTTTCATTGTGTTTATGTCTGAGAAATGCTTATGAAGTATAATAAAACAAATATAATTTGGTTTTTTAAGGAAGAAGTGAAAATTCCTGATCCTTTGATTCGTACGACTACTTAATTTCTATGCTTCGCATCCCGCTGACTTTGTAACCACCTGCGTGCCAAAAATGTGAGACATGAACAGATAAGATATCGAGACTTGCAATATTTGGTATCAAAATCTGCAAGTCTCACATAGGGTATCAAATATGGCGTTTCAGTCTCTGATAGGGTATCAATGTCAGAAGGAAGGATTCGATTGGTGATTGTGGTGAATTGCCAATAAAAATTCTTCAAATATGTCAAATATAGTTTAAAACTTGCTTTGAAACTATCTTTCAAATATCACGTACGATTTTTAGCAAAAGATTTATTTTTGTCTTAACTTTATCATTTTGCATACATCAACTTTGATTGTACTTATTTTAGTATCGACGGATAGAGGGGAGATCCCCACCTACACATTGGCATAACCGAATATCAGATTTTTGCACACAAAATTCATGAAATGGGACTGCACCAACAACCAATTTGTAAGACATTTTCAATATTTCAGCATCTTAAAAGACGAGCCGAAGACTACTGAGTCAAATTGTATTGTTCCAATTTTGTACAATGCTTGCTAATTTGAGAGAGGCAATTACAGTTCCCTTTAGTATTAATGCCAGTCATTGCTTTCCTTTCGCAGTGGTGGATCTTGTAGTTCCAAGTTGATGCAAACTTAATGAGTATAGAGATCACAAATGGAGGATGTACATTTCCAGCACTTTTGACAATTGAACATTATAAATTTTGAATAACTCTTTACAAATTTACTTATATATCACATTTAGGTAAACATGGTTATTAAAGGCAAGTAAAATATAGTTTATCTAAGATACGCGGAGTAAAATAAAACTCGATGACTCCACATGATAAGTGTAATCCTCAAATTGATCCAAATACATATACACAAGCATTGGCTCGAAACAGCATACAACCGAGTCCTGGATATATATCACATGATAATGATCTTATGAATACAGTAACACTCGAGCGGGGAAAAACCCGACAGACTTCTTAAATCCCCACTGCCGCACCTAATATGGATTTTATGCTGATGAAAATTGGACGGTAAAGTCCTCAAAGTGTAAAAAGTTTTCGAGTTCTTTTTTTCAGTGAAAACATATGAAGTATAGTAAGTATTTCATGCCTTGGTATCATCATCATAATTTACAAAGATGTTCTCCTCAATGACTTTGCGTCACTCAGATGGATATAAATGCAAGAACACAACGCTGTTGGGACCAATTGGAATATAAAACACCTCATCCAAATTGTAATCATAATAATCCTTTTGTAGAAACACATCTTGGATATCAAAAACTCCACTTGATGTGTTTGCGCCAAAGTCCTTTATAGGTATGGATACATTAATGGGAGCACCATAATCACCCGTGTTGAGAATAACCGTAGCAAATTCACCAATGGAACTCAGTTGTTTAGTCCAGACTTCAATTGTATCATTCTGCAAAGGAACAAACCAGATAAATGGCAATGACTTCCTCATCAGACTAAATGGAGCATGAATGCAATGAGTATGATCCAGTTAGAGGGAAGAAACGTATCGGTCCTCCTGAATGGTTCACTTATTACTCCTTCACAGATAAACTTAATTGTTTTGTTCTTATGTATTTCACGTTACATTAATAATACAAAAGAAAAATATGACAAATTGAGACACTGAGACCCATAATTGCCATTCTTCAACAAAAGTGCAATAGATAACTGTGCATTTTACAAATGTCCAAGTCCAAATTGACGAATTTCAAAATATTGTTGTTAATAAAGCTGAGACACTTATCACTTTTGGTTTGTTTTCTGCAGCTTACCTATGTTCTTTCAAAATGTATCCTCCAAGACAAATATCCCACCGCTGCCACCAATGTGGCGTTCTTTTCAATCTATCTGATAAGTTTTCTTATCTTACTTTATTTTTTATGGTAGTAAACGGGTAGGCTTTAACATGGGTGATGGCGTGGTCGTGTAGCCACTCTACACTATCAAGAACAGAACAAGCACAACTAATTGTTATAATCAATTCTCCAGTCGTTTATTGGTCAATGCGGGGATGATCCAGTATTTTATATCAATATGCTTTAGTCTTTGATGTGGATCTATTACAATATACTCAGTATTCACAGTATTTTAGTAATCTGTTCACTCAAATTATTAATATCCTGTTAAACATTTGAAAAATGTCATCTCTTTTAAGTCTCTTTTTAACCAAGAACATTATAGATTGCACTGTCATTTGCATACATAATAACCATGTCTTTCAATAGCAGCAAGGTTATTATTAATACATGCGATAAAACGAATGGATCAACTATCGGAAACCAAGCCAAGATCAAGTATTTGCTCGCGGGGCATCCACAGAGCCTACTCTAAAAAGCTTGAAAATTGGTCAAACTGTGTAATAAGATATTAAAATTTCATATTGCATACTAGTAGTTAAATTTTAGTGTCTTCTTTCATTTTCTGACATTTTATTTGACAGATATTCAGAAGTCATTCCACCAGTGTGATTTACCCCAAATGGACCATCACAAATTGCAACTTGAGGGTGGTATCATACGATGGGAGTTCAATAAATTCGTGGCTCGAGGTAGGAGATTGCAGATTGGGTGATTCCAAAGTAACGTTTGAGGCAAAAACAATTGAAAAATTTCACTTTTGAATGGCTACAGACCCTTGCATAAACAATTTATCCATGGGTTTATTGTTTATGATAGTGCTCACTAGTGGGGCAAGACAATGCAGGTGTTTAAAAATTAAATAGATTGTCAAAATCCTGAATAAAGTACAGGTAACGTTCGGTAACGTTTGTGACATCGCACGGAACAAGTTTTTTGCTCCAAATGACTTCAAAATAAAAATTATTTGACGTTTTGGGGATTTTTTATTGCGCTATATACAGATGATGGGTAACATGTTTACAATTTCATAAAAGAAGTAGGAAATTCTATTGTCAGGATCTCTTTTAATGCATTGTTTGGTTTGGTAACGTTTGTGACATTTTGGTGTAACTTTTTGGTAACGTTTGTGACATTTTTGAATTAAAACCAGGATTAAAACATGTGTTTATTCATGCACGGATAGAAACACTTTACAATTTCTAATTGGGAAATACTGGGAATATTGGGAAGTAGCAAACGTAAGACTGAAAAACCGGTCAAATAAAAAAGACAATTTTTTGCTTGAAGTCAAAAAAGTTTCATCTTCTGTGAAATAAGCCTATTCAACTTGATCGATGAATATCTGGAAAGTTTCAAGTGAATACCTGCTTTTGCTTTTATTTCACAGAAACTTAAAACTCGAGAGTTAGAGGTTTCTATAACGTAAATTGAAAAATAAGGGTTAAAAATCGATAAAAATAACCATTATGATTCCAACAACTCCCACATGTATCTCCTCCCTGACTTTTTTTTTTTTTTTGAAATATGCACCCAATTCATCATGATATTTTAGGGAGTAATCTTTCTCAAATGTTGACACATTGTGTTGGTTGAATTCGTTAGGGGTAACTGGCAAGTTTTGAGTTTCTGTAAAATTGAAATGAAAGCAGGTATTCACTTGAAACTTTCCTGGTCACGCTTATCTAAATACCATATTAATAAAAACTGCACAGTTCATCTATTTCTTCCTCAGGCCACGAACTTATAGAGGGTTTGCACGACGCGATACGCAGACCATTTTTGCCGCCATCTTGGTGGAGCGCGGAGTGGTTTGTGATGTAAACAAGACATCAAAATCGGCTGTAACTTGTGATTTACTTCAAATCATAATTTGAAAATTAAACTAAATGTATTTTCTTGTCATCATTAGTCGTCATCTGGTATCGTGATACTGCTAAAAGATTATAATATGACGGGACTTTTTGTTTGCTGGCCCATGGTGTTGTGAGTACGATGTGACGTCATGTGCAAACTCTCTATTGAACACCCCTGTAACTCCGTGGTACAACACTTATTATATTTCAGTGAAAGTTTTCAGCAAATTTTTTCATGTCATATCCTATTCAAATTCTGAACATAAGAATAAGATGTGAGAAAAAAAAAACCCTCTCAAAAATGACTATTTTCTCATATATATAAAAAGGATAGGAAAACACGTCCTGGTGTTGAACCTCTACTATTATAAAGTCAAACTCAAAATTTGAGCAATTTCCAAAATGTTGATCGATAAATGAGATAAAACTATAACCATATCTCTAGAGCGGTAAGACACAGTTACGCTTTGCTTTTATTATTTGTTAAGAAATAGAAGAAAAAACCTATAATTGTCATTCAAAAGAAAACACACAGTAGAGCAAAATACTTGACGGATTAACTTGGTATTTTTCTAGAGCATATGGTAAAGTCCACAGGCTCTTGGATGGATCGGACAATTCATCCATCTGGCACCCCATGAGGCAATCATCAATTCCAAGATCAGCAAGCATCACTTCAACACTTTGAACCTTGGTATCACGGTTAAAGAATACCAATGCGTGCTCACATTCCGGGTTGTAGATTAACAAATTTTTCATAAAGATGTCAATGCCGTTTTTCTACAAAATCAATAAAGAATAATTGAAAGATTAATGCCGAACCATAGGTGGCCTCCAAACAAATTTTTTCCTACCAAACATTTGGTCGTGACGTCACCATATATTTGCCATCGAACTTAAAGTATGAACGGGTAACAAACCGTCCAATATGGCAATTCAATAAGATGTGAAAACTCGGCGTTGAAGTTATTTTGTTTGGAGTCACTCGTCATTTTGACGTCACGACCAAATGTTTGGTAGGAAAAATTTTGTTTGGAGGCCGACTATCATGGTTTGGGCCTTATACTACATCATCGACTCATGGAGATATCATGGGGATTCATTGGCATCATCATGCACAAAGTTATTACATGCAATGAGGCGAAAGGAGCAGCAAAAAGGTCCTCTACATTTTATGAATTAGACAACATAAAATCATTGGTTAATGTAAAAGTACAGCAGTTATGCAAAACAGCTGATAAACTTGCAAAATAAAGCAAGGTGTCAGTTTGAGAGTATTTTTTGCATACTTAAGTGGAGAATGATGTCATCTTCTTTTTATGGTCAACTTTGACCTAGGCCAAAACCAATTTACAGGTTCGAAATGACACAAATCAATATGCTATAAATCTAATCTACCAAAAACATTATCAAACGTAAATGAAGCGCCACTTCTACTATTACTTGCCTTTATATAATTATGGCTTTATTTTTTTTCTACTTTATGGGTCTGGAGAGAGTAAAATACTGCCTTTTCCTTCTTTTTTCCTATTTTCAAAACTAAAAAAAAAACCAGTTTGCAAGCCACACTTTAAAACACTTGATTAAAAATATACCTATTTCAGACTTCATTTTTCTTGACATGAATCGGTGTGTATTCCTAATATGTTTTAGAACCAAAAACTGGTGATTCTAGGTACAGTGGAACCTCATTAACACAAAATCACTGGGGCCAAAGAGTTTAGTCTGGGTTATCAGGATTTTGTGTTAGCCAACTGATTTCACATAGAAAATCAATACTTGGGACCCAACAAACATTTTGTGTTATCAGCATTTTTGTGTTAAGCGCGCGAAAAAAAAAACCTGTCAAATCGGCTAATTTCAGCTCAAAATATGACGAATTTGTACCAAAAATTGACTAAATATCTAAAAATTCGCGCGAAGCGCAAAATTGTTTTTGATTTTTAACATTTAAATTATCGAAAGAAAGGGAAAATTTCATTTTTCTTTCTTTCTTCTTTGGTTTTTTGAGGGGGTCCGTCCCCCCCTCGTGAAATTTAGGGGGTACGTGTCCCGTCCCCCCCCCCCCGGGTCCGCCGCCTATGGTGAGCACTTGAGTACTAAAAACTCCTCAAAAAGAGGGAGTTCAGAAGCACCATTTTGGTAGTCGAATTCAACTACCTTGCAATGGTGTATGATTCTAGGTAGTACACATGTAGGTGATTCTAGGTACATGTAGGTGGTTCTAGATACATGTAGGTATATACCTAAAAATCCTGTTTTGGAGCCGAAAACTGGTGATTCTAGGTACATGTACCTAAAGGTACCTAAAATTTGCATATCTCGGTTCCAAATCAAACTATTTATGTACATATAAATAGGTACATAATAGGTGAAATACAGCTAAATAAATCTCAAACAAGATATTAGAACAAACATCTCTGGAAAATGAAATGACCACCTTCCCTTGCAAGCTGGAATATAAAACAACATTTAGGTTTAAAACCAAATACCCCTGATAACATCCTTTTTCTGTGATGATTTAAGACTTTAACATTGAAATTCCTTGTTAATACTCCAATTCTTTCTAGCCACCAGTTTCAAAAATCATGGGGAGGATAAGATAAAATTTAGAAGAGCCAGGGAGTAAAACACTTTCAGTTCTGAACCAGATAGCTGGTATAACATTACAGCCAGTACTTAGTTCCTATGCAAATGAGCTTTAAATGAACAATTTAGTTTTTCGATCTGGCGATCAATATTTGAAAACTTGGTCGCAATATTTTTTTTTCCTGGCGTGACATGTCCGATAGTTTGGAATTCGAACCTAATCACAAGGGGGTTAATGCAAATAAAAAATGGAGATATGGATGAAAATATTTAGATTTTTTTCCCCAATAAAACATGCCTTTGTTTGACAGTTAGGAATAAAAGAATCTTCATTTTATTACATTTAAAAAAAATTGCAAAATTTTCAGCATTTAAAATCATGAGGTCACATCTACTTACCCGAGGCTTGTTTTACCAACTTTTATGTGAATTGGCTAATACAAACTGCAAGTTTAGGTATTCAGATCTCACATTCATGAAATTTGAAAAAAATATATATATCTTTCCTGTAAGACTTTACAAAAGCGAGTAGCTTAGCCACTATGCTATAAAGATCACACTGACATAGAAGATAGGGTGTTTTAACTATATGTACGTAATAATAGACAAGTGTCGCTTAAAGGTGTGTGTTCCGATCACTTTCACTCACAAAAATCATATGTGAGATTTTGATACCACATGAAAGCGCATATTTTTCTCATAACCCCTGTCAATTTTCGCGGCTATATTATGTTTTATTTAAGAAATGTGGTCTAAAAAGTGACGAATTACCGACATATTTTGTTAACAAAAATAAATATCCTATATGTTTCTATGGGCCACTCTCAGACACATTTTTTCCTGAAGGAGAATATTTGGCTCAAGATATGCAAATGAAACTTTACAAGTGCTTTATGTAGGTGATGACCCTTCATTCAAATGTGGAAAAGTGTACGTTAAATTTGTCGCTAGATCGAGATACCTGCCTTTAATTGATCACTTCCGGGGTTATATGATGTTTTGCGTAGAAATTTGATGTTTTATTTGATCACATTGGGCCAAACGTCACATTCTCTTACGCGAGGCGTGTTTGACCCAAAATTACCGCAAAGTTTAAAATTAATCTGTTAAAGAAGTGTTGTCGCTCTATTTTGACCAAGTGGCTAAAATATATTAAGTCCAGAACCGTAGATTTTAGGTAAAACGCAAAGACCTAATTTGACCTCACTCAAGGAAAATAAACACTTGCAAACTTGATTTTTTTTTAAATTTCAAAATGTTTTCATAACATTTATGCTTCTAAGTGCAAGTTTGGTTTGAGATTCTATGCTAGTTTGGCGAGTTTACCTGCTTTTTAAACCAGGGAATCCGAACTCATGAATATTCATACGCATTTCAAAAACGGCCTTTCCTGTAATTTTTCATGAATAAAAAAACAAAATAAGTGACATTTCAGCAAGCTGAATTCTGGCTGATGGCTTGCAAGATAAGTAGACAGTGTCTTTTATCTATAGGTGGTTGGTCATAATGGTTTGGAGTATAGTTTGTACAGCTACAGGTAGATGAACTGTTTTCGGGTTATTCCAAAAATGTAGCTTGCAAGAGTTCTTATTTAGATTAAAAAAGACCAAAAAAGGGGCATATGGAAAATAGAGAAATTCTTACAAGAGAGGTGGGCCATGCTGATAACATAAGAAAAGCGAAAGCAAAACGAAAAAAATTACCGTCTCCGGCCAAGTCAGCCTAAAATCGAGGCTATACTGTTACAAGTTCTCAACTAAATGTTTGAGCAATTTCCCAGATGTCGATCAAAAAAGTGATAATACTATAACCATATCTATAGAGCGGTAACCCAGTTATGCTTTGCTTTTTATTATTTATTAAGAAATACATGTAGAAGATAAACCTATAATTGTCATTCAGAACCAAACACACAGTAAAACAAAACACTTGATGGATCAACTTGGTATGTTCGTAGATCATATTGTCCAGTCCACCGGCTCTTAGATGGATCGAACAATTCGTTCATCTGGTATCCAAAGCGGCAATCATTAATTCCAACATCGGCAAGCATCACTGTAACACTTTGAACCTTGGTATCGCGGTTTAAGAATACCAAGCCGTACTCACAGACCTCCGGGTCGTAGATTGACACATTTTTCACAAAGATGTCAATGCCTTTTTTCTACAAAATCAATATAGAATAATTGAAATTTTACACTACATCATCGACTCATGGTGAGGTCGGTCGTCAGATGATTTATGTAACTTTGTGCAGGGATGCTCAAGGTAGACTTTAGTATGTGACTCTCTCTCTCTATAAAACCATAAGCCTAACCCATCTAAATCCACTTTTCTGCAAGAATCACCCAATTAAGCAAATTGGGAGTTTTTTGGCAAGATTGTCCAAAATGCACCTAAACTGTTACAGCACACCGACCCATATACTAAAAATCATGAAAATGCACCTCAACTGAGATTTTTGAGCATCCCATATACGGTTTCATGTGTCACTGGCTCCTCCTCTTCCGCTCTGGTATCAACTGTCAAGATAGCCAAGAACA
The DNA here is from genome assembly GCA_000969725.1 of Ophiothrix spiculata. Taxonomy (NCBI): domain Eukaryota; kingdom Metazoa; phylum Echinodermata; class Ophiuroidea; order Amphilepidida; family Ophiotrichidae; genus Ophiothrix; species Ophiothrix spiculata. The sequence goes on from JXSR01S004697.1 coordinate 32,546, forward strand.
TGCATTACTTTGCTCAACTCAATTATTATATAAATGTATCAGGTATTGGCGCCAACCAACATGCACAAAGTTATAACATGCAATGAGGCCAAAGGATAAGTCGGCAGCAAAATGTTCTTCTCCATTTTATGAATTAGATAACTTAAAATCATTGGTTAATTTAAAAGTAAGCAGTTATGCAAAATAAACAAGAAAACTTGCAAAATAAAGCAAGATGTCAGTCTGAGAGAATCTTTTTGCATATTTAAGTGGAGAATGATGTCATAAATGGTCAGTATTGACCCAGGCCAAAACCATTTTACAGGTTCAATATGACAAATCAATATGCTGTAAATCAAATTTTAAAACACGAAAATTGAGAGCATATTAACCATACTTTAGCCTTGATTCAAGGCATTTATTGTCTGTTTTCAGTTTATTCATATCCCATTCTAAAATTCCTAATATCCCTACATATATCTTGTCCTTAAATGACTTTTTGCATGCTTTAATATTTGTATCTAATTTACCACCTAGCACCTGTCTTAAAATATCACCCTGTTATAGTAGCCACAATTTTCCTACTTTGAAACTGAACTTAGGGACTGATCTGTTGGACATTAGGCCTAAGGGAGTGACCATTCCTAGAGTTATTATGGTTTTGGTAGGAATGCAGGATGTTTTGATGCTTGTGTTATCTTATAGACAATCTGACAAACACTTTGTTGGGTAGTGGATGGTTGGGTCATAGCCAAGGTGACCATATCATGTTACTTTGGTCTATCATAAGGGCTCATATTGGAATACTGGCATATCAAACTTTGGGTGTGTAATTTTTTATATTATTGTTGATTGGAAAACCTGTGAAAAGAAACAAATTGAAGCCATTTACAGTGTTTTATCAAACTGATCAAATAATGACAAAGACAGGGACAGAAGTGGAATATGTTGATCAAAGACTTGGAGCAAGTCTACCATACTTCAGTGCTAGCATCCAATCCTGATAAATCACCGAGGTCGTGAAGTTCTCAAAACCATTGTTGATCATACTATAAATATTAAAAATTCTACATAGAATCACAGTGTCCATATAAAATCAATACAGCTCTACTTGGCTTTATATCAGAAGATCATCAATTTTGCCAACTCACTTTTGCAAAATCATCAATCAGGCTCAGGCAATCAGGTACAGTGGAACCTCATTAAGACAAAATCACTGGGGCCAAAGAGTTTAGTCTGGGTTATCAGGACTTTGTGTTAGCCTGAGCCAACTAATTTCACACAGGAAATCAATACTTGGGACCCAACATTTTGTGTTATCAGGGTTTTTGTGTTAACGAGGTTCCACTGTATTTTTGAAATATGTTCAATGCAAAATCGTAGGCCTCCTCCAATGTCTTGAGCACATTCTGAACCCATTATGTTTTTGGGGTCTGGGGTATTCCCCTAGAAGCTCCCATATCCGGCCTTGCAGTATATCATGCAGCATCTGCATTGTATTTATCATACATGATCATAATCACAACAATGACAATAAACTGAAATGCTTGATTTGCAACTATGTATTTTCAAAGTTTATGGAGTATATATGAGTTGATGTCCTGATTGTAATTTGCTGTGGATGTGACAATAGTCTTGGTTACTGTAGAAATAAGTCCACACTATATACACAGCCCATGCCCACAGCGATTATATGAAATGTCTTTGGTGCTTGTATGGGTTCTGAGTGTACATTCGTTCAACTTCAAACTGATGCCTTAAGCCTTATGAATAGTGTGGAATGGTTGCCAGAGAAATTATGACATCAATTCAACATACCCAGTCACATACAGTAGGCTTGTTCAAATCAATAGTTTACAAATTGGTTTACAAAATTGTAAAGTCCCCTAAATATTTTGTAAAATTAAACAAACATTATAATAGGCTTACATGGACTAGTGGACACAATGAAAAGGAATTACAATGTACACACAAGCTAATTTTACAAATCCGAGAAAATAATTTGTTAACAATTTGTTAACTAAGGATTTGAACAAGCCTACTGCATCCAATGCTCCCATTGGATGTGTGTTTGTGGGTCATCTATCTTATCACATACTATTTTTGAAAAACAACAAGATAGGAGTCTTTGTGAAAAAGTACTGCCATTTTTTCAAAAACCTTAATTTCGAGAGAAAAAAATCTACTCATCGAATTCAAATTCAAAACAACACAACAGAAATTACTTGATGTTTTCAAGAAACATTTATTATATAAAATAGAAAAGTATGACAGTTCTCAGGCTTTTTTTCTTAAATAAATACTCACATTGCTTGAAAAAATTAAACATGTTTGTATGATCAAATACTTTACAAATAGAGTGATAATTTATACAAGAGAGTCAGTCGCCTTGTGTTTACATGGATTCTATCTGCAGCTTGTATGAAAAAGTTTCCACTAAAATTTGATATTTGTGACCCATCATATCGAAAGGTACCTTAAGGTCAGGATAGTCAATTACAAGATATGGGCCATAGAAGCTAAACATAGTTAAAAATCACATCCAAGGTCGAATTTCTAATTTCATCAGAAACGTTACCTTTGAAGTGTATTATATATCATATTAATCAGATTCCAAAATCCAAAACATAAGACAAATGTTTTAAAAACTGACATAAAAATCCTTTCTCCATTCAAGTTTTACCAGTATAGAAACTTTAAAACTTATTTTTCTCAGAACTATCGTTTTCTGAATCAGCCCAATACCTTTTACCAATTTGGATGTAACTTTGCAATCGAACATTCAATAACCAAAAGCAAGGTGTTATTTTAAAGCATAAAATATGATCTTTCAGATGAGACCAAAAATCAATTTTCATTTTGGGACCCTTAAGGTCCCATTCGATATGAAGGGTCACATATTTAGTACCGCATATGATGACTTGACTGAAGATAAGATGATTTTGCTGTTAAATTTTAATGTATGATTTCAGTGGAAGTAATTCACAACTTTGGACAGATATGTTTAATGCTAGAATATTGCCTTCATGAAAATGCTACAATGTTTTCATTGCAAGATGATACAATGATTTATAAGAGGGGGTATCAAATCGTTATAAAGATCACACGGAAGGAAAAGAGCTATAGCAATGGAATTTTGTCAGAATAGTCACTTTGTCCTATGTACATCATGCGGCAATTATGGTTGTGTCAGTTTTTTCATTTTCAAGGTGGTGATAGATGTCAGCAAGCTGACCTACTAACCACATAACTGCATGGTGAAAATTGAGACACTTGCCATAATTAAAGGAGACTGGACACAATTTTGAAATTTTATTTGTGAATGATTTACACTTCATATGTTAGAAAATAACAATCAATTACCAGATTTCGGGAAAATTTTGATCAAAACCTTCAGAAAAGTCAAAAATTAGAAGTTTATTCTCTTTGTTGATCTTGAGTATGAGGCTATTCTCTTAATGAATTTATTAATGTTATATAAATCAAAAGAAAGTTGGAGTTTGCATTGGATCTGAACACGCCAATTTTTAAAAATTCAACTATAGAGGGCAGTATTTATCGTTGTCGGAAATTAAAAATGAAAGAATATTTAAATATTTTGATATATAGGACTTGAATTTGATAATGAAACTTTGCATATTGTCATTATTACCTATAATACTTCAAATGACGCAAAAATCTTGAATTGCTTTGGAAAAAGTTTGGGGATGATGCTGAACTTGTCCAATGCACCTTTAAGTCTGTGCATTTGAAGGGATACAGTGTTAATCTATAATACCACGCCCAATGTGTAACTGTTTGATTTAAAACTTTTTGATACACCCTCATATATGTATACATGAACAAAACAATTGCACAAATGTAGAGTAATGTGATTACAAATACACATAACAAGTAGCAAAGGGAAATATCTGTTTTTGGAATAATGTGATTTTGACGCAACATAACAACACGTTTTATAAAGGTGGTGGCGGTATGTACTTTTTTCTTATTATAACCCATTTATAACTTTTCAGCTGAAACATCATTTGTTCCACACAAAGATGTAATGTGTCCAATTAAAGACACCATGATTAAATTTACATGCCTTTCAATGGTTCCATTTTTATTCAACACTAGGTCAGTACATTTTATAAGAGGGGAGCGTGGTCGAGCGGTTAGAGCACTGTCTCGTAATACAGAGGTTGTGGGTTCGAGCCCCGGGCCTGGCGGTTTACGTCTCCTTGTTTCCGTGGGCAAGAAACTTTACTCTAATTGCTCCGTGGTTTGGAAGTCACGTTAAGCTGTTGGCCCTGGACAAAATCGAGTACAAAAATAGTACAACATTCCTAAGGTGCACATTTGGAACATCATTTAAGTACAATTTGAGTACATTTATAGTACACAAATTTGTACTATACTTGTACTAAAACTATACTAGAATTGTGTTCCAAATGTGCACCTTAGGAATGTTGTACTATTTTTGTACTCGATTTTGTCCAGGGGGTCCCCTGTGTGAATGCTCCTTCTTTGGGCGCTGCATACAGTGTATACCTGGTGGTCTATACAATAAATATAGGCAATACAATCAATTTTACAAAAGTAATGAACGACCAATCTAATTTTCCCCTACGTTACACGCCAATCAAAAAATTTCATTTTAGACCTTATCATGATACCGTATCCACTCGTCCAATTCAACTATTGCTTTTCTGATATATCGCCTTTACCGTTAAGTTATTTTATACCAGTGTGCCATATATGGTAAAAAATACTTTGACAATGCTTCAGTCATAGAGTATAATGGTTTGTCAAATATTTGGAGTGATCTTCACTGAAGATATTTATTGATTTAGAGAATTTGTTAGGGTGAAAACATAGTCGGCCTCCAAACAAAATTTTCGCTACCAAACATTTGGTTGTGACGTCAAAATGACGAGTGACTCCAAATAAAATAACTCCTACACCGAGTTGAGACCAAATAAAATTTCGCACTAGATTGCACATGTATTGAATTGCCATATACATAGCACCAAATTTTTGTTACCTGTGAGGTCAAAATGACGAGGGACTCCAAATAAAATAACTTCAACACCGAGTTGAGACCAAATAAAATTTCGAACTAGATTGCACATGTATTGAATTGCCATAGGCCTATACATAACACCAAATTTTTGTTACCGGTTCATACTTTAAATTCGATGGCAAATATTTGGTGACGTCACGACCAAATGTTTGGTAGCAAAAATTTTGTTTGGAGGTCGACTATGTTTTCACCCTCAGTCGACAAAAAGTTGAATTAAATGAGTGAATTTGGTATTTTTGACTGTTATAACTGATTTGTCAAGCAAAAATTACTTTCATAACCATTTTTAAACAGATTCAATGTTTCATAAAGGCTTCTGCGTTGCTAATAATAACACAACACTACTAGGATTAACTTTCACGGTAAAGAAATCTTCGGGTTTGAATACACCGATACTTTTGCCTGTGAATACATCCTTGATGTCATATTTAGTTTGATCTGGACGGATACCAAATTCCTGCAGGTTGGTCACTGTTGGAATCTGCCACTTGATGTTGCTGCTTATGAAGGCTAGTGCGTGACGATTTTGAGATAATTTCCGATAATAGCCATCGACGAAGACTTGTGGATGCTGAAGGTAGAGTATATTTTACAAAATATAAAACGAATGCATGAATGCTTGAATAGATTCATCAGGAATGTCAAATAAACATGATTAAAATTGTCATTGGAAAATTCCAGACAGAAAACTTATGTTTTCCAGACAGTTTTGACAGACATGCTTCTGTCTTCATCAGTGGTTGGTGGTGATACTAGCTGATCCAGTCGGAACGCAGATATACTTGCTATGGATGATACCAGGAACACTAGATGGATAAGGGAAGCGATCTGGATACGAAGGAAGGGAGGCACAAACAAGAGTGAAAACTTAATGAACAACGACGAGGGGCATTCCATCAAAGTCATTTGTACAACCAGCTGATTCAGATGACGTCATCTGCCGATGACGTCATCTGCCGATGACATCACAAAACGGCATCCGACTGGATCAGCTAGTATCACCACCAACCACTGATGAAGACAGAAGCATGTCTGTCGAAACTGTCTGGAAAACATGAGTTTTCTTTCTGGAATTTTCCAATGAAAATTTTAATCATGAATGCATGAATTTCTGATTCACAACAAACTGTGTATCCTTGATGTGTATCACAGCAACACATATTCTAACTAATGAAACTCTACAATTAGTATAAAGTTAGTATACCAACCAGATAAGAATATTGATCATTAAAATCTAAAAAGGTATCTTTAGTGCAAAGAATGACAAAGTGCAAAGTCATGTTTGAAACAAGGATATATCGTTATATGAGTGCAAGAAAGTCGTATCTGCAATGGCTGTCATATGCTATATTTATTTACAGGGATGCCAGTGGTAAGCATCAATTTTCCAGGAAAATGAATAAAAACTGACTCTCGCATAATAAATCCTGTTGGGGTAAATGGCAGGAAATGACTTGAAAATCATTCAAAAAGCAGGAATTCCTGCAATTGCAGGAAAACTGGCATCCCTGTATTTAACAACTTGTCACTAGAATATGAGAAAAATTCCACGAAATTGCTCTACCATATGTCAGTGGCTCTCACCTGAAATGGTTCTTCAGGTGACATCTCACCTGAAGAACCATTTCAAGAGCCACTGACCAAAGACAGGACATTCGGCAATGTACAGTGCAAATTAATGTAAAATGGCAGCTATTGCAGATACAACTTTCTTGCACTCACATAACGATATGGAGGAACAATAATGTCTCATAATCATTTACACCCTGCAATTCCAAAATAAACGTCCTTAAACCCTCGTCAAACGAAGCTTTTTTGTAACATCTAAACAAGGGAGGGGGATATTGCAACCCCCACCCTGAAGAAGGTTTCCTTGGTTAGAGGAGGGTTAAAATGGAAAATGATACTGGTTGTGGATAGCATGTCTCCTCCTTATTACATACTGAGAATGACAATGACATCGTATTACCCCTGGAAAAAAATGAGTACAATTTTAGTACCACATTCCAAAGGTACACATTTGGGAAAGCATTCTAGTACAATTTTAGTGCAATATTGTACTAAACACCAGCATGTCCATTAAATTTTGAATTTTCCAGGGGGGGGGGGGAGGGGGCTCAGAGGGGTTTTCAATATTATGTGGGGGTCTTAATACCTAAAATCATTAAAAAGCTGCTGAATTGATATGATTTTTTTAAGTGCGGGGGTGGGGGTGGGGGAGGAGAGGAGGGCTTCAATACCCAAACCCACTCCCTAGACACACTAGTGTTAAAAGTGTACTAAAATGATGTTCCAAAGGTAAACCTAAGGAATGTTGTACAAAAATTGTTATTTTTTCCAGGGACATCTGTTTGCTCTGACGTACCTGCATAAGAAAAGTCATTTTTTAACTGGGTGTAAATCATTTTGAGACATCCTGAACATCAGTGAAGAACATACATTGGACATACATGATAGGGGCTCTCCACATGGGAGCAGTACTGCATGGGAGTGTCAAATCTAGATAACTTTTGAGTAATCACTCACTCCTTTTGGTACTTGTAAACATCAAGGTGCAATTATATAAACCTTTTGAGGATAACATCTTGGGTTTGTAATTCTTAAAAAGTATAAGTATGTGTATTTCACAAAAAAGGTTTTCTGATCTTTTTGCTTTAATTGCACGCACTTATTAAGGCACACTGATAACATTTAACTTTTATTCCATACAAATTATACAATACTGTGCATGGTTTACAAAAAAATTTCTTGGAAAAACTATAGGATTTAAAAAGAGGAATCGATACAATTTTGACCACCATGTTAACAATATCGAAATGGTTATCATCTTGATACCCAATATGTGCAAGATCAATATACACTCTCCAACTGGCTATGAAAAATGTAGGTACATTACTTCCAAGACGAGGCTTATACACTCCCGCTCTAAAGTTTTTCCGCATAATCAAAAATGTTGAGAAACCTCATTTTTTAAATAAACGACCTAAAATCATCAAAGATTCATACTAGTATATAGGTAACTTGTCTATTCAATATGAATAATTCAATGTTTGTTTTAATATTTAATCTTCCTTCATGGGCTATATAAAAATATAAATCTCATTAATATGTAACTTATCAATTTTTCATAACCTCATTATTACCTTGTAACCGGATAGAATATTTTCAGGTTGTAAGTTTTAAAACAAATGCGCAGAAATGTATACTCTTTTTTTATGTGCAGACGAAAGTAGTAATTTGCATTACACGCCATATTTTTCAAATGCAATGAATGCAATTCTGGATTATTTAGTTAGATAATTATACAATATAGACTCTGTCAAAAAGTGACGATAAAATCCTTTTGAGATATGGCTGAATAAAGTTTTAGTGTGGAAATACTTTTGAGCGGGAGTGTAAGTTCCATGTGCAACAACAAGATGATAGTGTGTACCATTTTCTATTCTTAAATTTCTTCCTAAAAACACCATTTTCTATTCTTAAATTTCTTCGGAAAAACACACAATTCTCGAAAGACCAAATACATCCCCAATGACACCAAACTTTTAAGGGGGTATTTTAAGGATCCTTAATTAGGAGACATTTACCCAAAACTGCTGGAAATCTGTACACATAATATGATATTTTCACATAGTTACATAAATTTGGATATATAATTATCTACCCATTTCTATCCCGCATCTACCCATTTCTTTGCTTCATGTTCTAAATATTTGGATATATAATTATGGTATGTTTAGAGTCCATTGATTTCCATCAGTCAACAGAACTTTACAGTGATGTGCTCAAACTCATACCTTGTCGTATTAAAAAAATATTGCAACAAGTGCAACATTTTGATAATTACCGTACTGACACGTGTATAGACCCACCTTTTTTTACCTCAGATTTAATTCAAATTACGGGTGGGACTTAAATCGGGGAACTTACATAAATTTATAAATCGACGTTTAATGTGGTAATATTATTTTTGCTGCTTCGTGAGTCATTATTTTGACAGGTTACAATCACGATTGCGCATGTCTGCCAAGTATGATAGCGCATGCTCTGCTTTAATTTCACTGTTATATAACCGTGAACATCGCCATCTGTTGAACATTCAACAGATGAAAAAAAATAGTTCACCGATCGCGATGTTTACAACAAAATATACAGAAATCGGCGATCTTCCTGCAAGTGACATTGCATTTTTATTAAAGTTTGCGACTATTTTTGGAAGTAGATTTTGATATTTGATCATTTTTAAGGTCATTTGGCAACTTATGGCCATCAGTGAAATGATTATTGGAATATTTTGGTAATGATAATTTGGCAACTCCTCTAAAAAATACCAGTGGGACTTAACACACGTGTACATTAATTTCAAGAACATTTTGTAAATCAAGGGGGGGGGAAACTTTAATGGAGTATGGGATAATACACGCATCAGTATGGTAGTTACATGTTGCACTCAAAGCAGTTAAAAGAAAAATGTGACTTTTGCTTAAAACCTCATCTTAGCATGTATGCAAATAAGGCCTTAAAACCGGTTTGTTTGGCGTAACATAAAAAATTAGGGTCAGTCTGTTAAGATTTTTTTCTTTTGGCTTTGAAATTAACACTAAATAACCACAGAGCATACAGATTAACAGAGCAACAACATTTTATATTCTCATCTTTCATCTTTTTAACAATCTGGACTTTAAAGCTTTTAAGTGAAAAATTGTTGTTGCCACGCTTAATTTTACAGTTTCGATCATATCCACATGAAAAAAAGAAAATATCCAGGATTGGCACCAAAAATAGGGTCGGACAAATTACGCCAAACAAACAATTTTTAGGACTAAGCTCTATTACTGCAACACAACCCTGAGTGCAAGGCAAAAGTCTTGGTCGTTACGTTGGTAGTTGTAGCCTCATATGATCTGATAGAGTGACACAAATCTTGAAAAAATTCAAATCTGTGGGTTACACTAAATTTCATTTAGCATGCACTGAAGAAACCCAATGGCAAAATACTCCCCTATAAAGAAACATCAACTAATGGAACATCAATGATACCAGAAGACCTATCACATCGCTCATTCATAACTTCCAAGCATTTCATTGGTGTAGTGCAAATTTGATAGTTTTAACTATAACCCCTGTGTGTGATAGTAGAACGTATCACTACATTGTACATTGCACTAAAATACACACAGACTAGTAAGTTTTGTATTTGTAAGTTGAAAACCACTGTTGGATGATATTGATGTTATCTATATTTTGAGGTTAACAAATTTATAAATGAGTGATATAAAACAAATACAAACTGCCTTAAATTTGTGTGATTGTTTTTACCATCACACTCATACTCTGATATATATTTAAATTTGTGTACTACCCAGCACCTGTAATTGAAGAATTCATATTGATGGATTTACATCAATAAACCCCAGGGGGCCACTGAGCTGTATTGGTGTACACATGTACATGTATGAACTAAAAAACATAGAAATTTTTCCCTGATCTGCACGGAAAGCACTGCTCCTGTTTAGGGGTCTAAAAACACTGATTTTCAACAAAAAGAAGTGTTTTTTTCAAAAACAAAAACACAAAATGTTGACGAAAAGGGGTGTTATTTAAAACCGGAAGAAAAAATCCAACTTTTAGGGGTAAAATTTTGAGTAAAATTCTATGTAAATCCTTGTTTACGTGCCCGACTGACCCTAAATTTTTGGGTTTTTTTTTAGTTTTGCCAAAATCATGTCAATTTTGGTCAAATTATTTAAGACAGGGGGGTCATTACCTTTGGGGTATTTCTCCAAGCTAAAACATGTTTAAGGCTGCAATCACATAGAACTATACTATTCGGGTATACCGTGCACGATTTTACTTGGGCACGCGTATAGATCCAATCGAACACGTTATTTTGATGCTACTGGGTCACATAAGAGGGCACTATTCGAAAAAACGTATAGCTCGCCGTACCTTTATAAAATATAGCCATCGAATAGCATATACCGTATAGTTCTATGTGATCGCAGCCTAAGGGGTATTTTGTAAATCTATTTCATGCATGTGTACATCAATATACCTGAGTCCCCTGTCAATAGACTTAAGGGGAGATGTGTATACCACCAAGTGTGATTGGCATTGCGTTGTCAGCCATGGGGCTCCAATTGGGGACACTGGAGTCCACTCAGATCCAAGCCAAGTCAGTTGAAAGAGATTTACTTGCATTGTGCTCGCAGAGACCAACCACACAAATGTATAACCAGTTTACACATAAGGTATGCCAAACTCACAAGCGAATTCACAATATTTCAGATCCACAATCGGCTAACCCAAATACCCTCAATTTGATCCCCATTCACAGAAAAAAATTGCAGAGTCTGGTATCTCCCCTCTAAATTTATGTTCCAATCCAAGCATTCTGAAATGTCAGCAAAAACATCACTCATCAAGGTGCCTCTAATTAGGAGTCCATCTCAGTTTCTTTGTCTTATGTGGGGTAGCTTTTAACAAGACAACCCCGCTGGGATTAACCTTAACAGCTATAGTATCAGATGGGCTGAACACTCCTAAACTTTTACCAGCATATACATCCGCAATCTCATAACTTGTGTCAGTTGAAACTCCTAGAGCTTTAACCACAATTTGAACAGGTTCTGGCTGTTTTACGCTCCGACTTGAAAATAACATGGCGTAAGCGCCGCCAGCGATAGGACGAGTCCAAGCTGATATGCCAGTGCCGTGATGCTGAGGAAGAAAGCGGGAGGGGATGGAAACATTTTCAATTGTTGTGTTCAGAAACCACATCACAAGAAATATAAGTGAATGCATAACAGATGCAAAGACATAACATGTGCAATATTGGTGCATCAAATTTGTATCAACTCAAAGTCACAGCTTTGGTGCGGTGCTTCTAGCCTAAAACTCTTCATACACTTTCATGTACTTTTTCATATGTTCTTTGTGGTGCAACAGAGATGTTTCAAGAACAAAAGAAAGACCAACATTCTTAGATCATAAAACCATACGTTTCACATTTGCATGCACCCGGTGTTAAAGTTTTACTGGTACTATCATTCATGTGATGTGTGTTACAGACTCACAAAAATCTTGACAACCAAATCCAGACCATGCTTGGAACACATCTCATCCTTTTAAGGGACCAGTTTTGACGATTTCACTTAACTACAGCTGTCTTGCTCTATCCTATTGAAACTCTATGCAAGGAATTTGTTGTCTTTATGATTGCTACTATGTACAGGGTGTCCAAAAATTAACTACCCATTTTTAAATGCTTATAGCTTTTAAACCCGGATTCGCATGGCAACTATAGACATATGTATTGATAGAGGAAACTTGTATAATTCTATTGGTACCAAACATTATGCAATCAGTAAACTTCTAAGATAGCAAGAAGGTCTGAAAGTTCAAAGTGGTTGAGCCAATATACCATACAGTGTTGATACTCTTCTGCCACTTCACTATGATGACATGACACCTCATACAGCTAAAAAGTTTAGAATGGCTTTATTAATTAACTTTTTCATAAACAATTATATTGCTTAAGACAAAGAAACCCTAGCCCTTTCGCTCCGATGATTTAAGTCCGCTCAATTACTTTTTTGAGTTATCTGAAGGACAGTACATCCCGACACCGTGGACTATTCCTGACCTGATACAGAACATCACCAGTGGAAACAGGAAGATCAAGAAGAACGCATGCACAAACGTCCAGAGCTTTGTCGTTAGAGTAAAATAATTTTTTGAAATCTGCAAGGAGGCCATCTAGAACATATTCTGAAATACTAGGCAGCTTAATCTGGATAAGAAGGAGGTAATTTGATATGTCCCTGTGAGTGTAACTTTGAATGTGTAATAAGGGGTAATGCTGTTGTGTACCATATAAAGATGAGCATAAAGCGAGAGTTACGCTTTGACAAATTAAAAACATTTTAATGAGCATTATGTAATTATTAAGACAAAACCACAATCAAAAATCTTTGAATTAACATTGTAAAAGCTGTTTCGCTGAATTGGTCATTAAAATGATCATGAATGATTCTCCTGTCTTCAAAGATTGATCCCTCCTCTACATGTGACCCGCACATTTGTTTTTCTTCTCAGTATGAAAGTAGGCTTTTTACGTTTGACGCAATTTACGTTGAAAATGCTTTTCAAAAATGGCAATTATATCATGTTTGGTACCAAATTAATTCTACAAGTTTCCTCTATCAATGCATATGTCTATGGTTGCCATGCGAATCCTGGTTTTAAAGTTATAAGCATTTAAAAATGGGTAGTTAATTTTTGGACACCCTGTATAAGTAAATACTACATATTAATAAGCATGTGGTTCTGAGTTTGATTCCCCAATTTGAGTCCTAAGCTTGGCGACGTTATAACACTAAGCAGTATGCCATCTCTACAGCTTACCACCAGGGACACCGTATGCAACACTACAAGGAGAAGCATCTGCACAGGGGACCAACGACTTAACATGACTTTCCAACCACAGAGCAATTAGAGTCAAGTTTCTTGCCCAAGAAAACAGATGTTATCTGACCTTGGCTCAAACCCAGGGCTCAAACCCAGAACCTCTGCTTTATGAGACCTGTGCTCTATACTTTCATGACTTTGATCAACATTTACTAGGCAGGAATTAAAAGCCTTTTCTTTCTCTGCAAGTAAACATAATCCCACCTACATGCGTGCCATAGATTCTGATGCACAATGCACATGCATAATGCGCACTGCATCTCCTGCAGTCGTGCTGTGTTCAGCTATGCACACGATTATCTGTTTCAATGCACAATGTGAAGAGGCCCGCCTATTTGGTATTGACCAGTGTATTTGGCCATGCTCTTTATATCTATGGTTCAAAGCATACTGTCTATTTTGGGTTGTCAAGATTACTGATGTTTACAATTTTTAACCTTCTGTTTTTTACATTTAGTGCATGCCCAACAATAATACACTTAAACAACACACAAAAAAGTAAAGCAAACTGTTTCTGCATGCTAACAAAATGCTGATTACTAAAAATTCAATTTGATATAATTATTTAACCACATATATTTGTAACAATTAATCAAAGAAAAGACTATTGTGTTAATACTTGGAGGATTAGTTCACATAAAATGTTTAACAAGTCACATCCCGTGCCTAGAGTTTGCAAACAACTTAATTGTCATAATTTGTATATCAATGTTTCTATGTGATATTGCTCAAGTTAAACTTAAAACCAAATACTTTAAATAAAGTAAAATGTGTCAAATTTCTACCAAGATTTTCTTCACAAAAAGAATGATGTAATTCAACATTTACAGCATCAATGCTATTTGTGCATAACATATGGTTAATTGAAACTGCTACATACATTTAACAGATGATGTATCTAAATGTGTAAATGGATTCATTTTGTTGTCATACACCATCATCAATTGTAATTAATCTTTAATCTTTAATTACAACAGTAAAAGTGAAAACATAGTCGGCCTCCAAACAAAATTTTCGCTACCAAACATTTGGTCGTGACGTCAAAATGACAAGTGACTCCAAATAAAATAACTTCAACGCCAAGTTGAGACCAAATAAAATTTTGCGCTAGATTGTACGTGTATTGAATTGCCATTATACATTGCACCAAATGTTTGTTACCGATCATACTTTGAAATTCGATGGCAAATATTTGGTGATGGCACGACCAAATGTTTGGTAGCGAAAATTTTGTTTGGAGGCCGACTATGTTTTCAGCCTTATGGAAATGATGGCAATAACAATAAGAAGCAAACGAATACCAATGAAAACACTAAAACAAGATGAATGCACATGATAAAAGAAATACACAACAGAAACTTCACAGATTACAAACAAGAGTGGAGGTGGATATTGCACCTGAGGTTGCAGACATTGGATGGAGGTGTCATGTCTTAAATTGTGAGATGGGTTATGAATGTGTTCTGATATATAGATGATAAAACATTTCTGAAAATGGTTCCAAACAAATATTGTGATGATTGACCATATATCAGGTGGAATTTAATGGCAACTTAAAGGGTGAATGACTCAATCTTAGCCTTTTTAATTAAATTTTGAAAACTCATCTGTAAAACAACACCACTTCTTTCTTATTTATCATGAAATATTGAAGAAGAGATTATTGTGTCATAGCATAACAATTTTATTGGTTTCATGTTTGGTCTTGTTTATTCTGTATTATTTGGTCATGGGGTATTTAAGTTGCATAGTAAAACAAATTGAACCACTTCATGTTTGCTTTTATACATCCTGTTTTCATTTGGTCATGAGATATCAAAGTAGTCTGGTCTGTAATTTAACACAGTCAAAATTTACAGAGAAAATAAATAAATAAAAAGAATCAAAGATGACATATGTGTACCGACGCGGCAAAAGGGTCCAGTTGTCGGCTCGTACATGTTGCTCCTTGTAGCATATCTAATGTATGGTATTTGTATACATCAGATATGCTACAATGAGCAACATGTAGGAGTCGACAACTGGACCCTTTTGCCGCGGCGGTACACATATTTTATAAATAATTTTACAGAATTACCTCACACATTTGTAGGATTACTGATTATAGAATCACATTTCTAGCTATTATTTTAGATGCAATTGAAATTAAGGTCCTTCTTTAACCCTACCTCCCACATGTTGAAAATATAAGTCCAAATACGTCATAAAAAAATTACTGTTCCTGTTTCCCCTGGGATTCGAACCCCCGACCTCTCACATCCCGGTCCATATGGCCTGTCACCCTGCAAATGGCAGCACTTTTGTGCCCATATATATCCCCTGTCTATGATGTATTTGGACTTGGGCAAATTTCTTGATTTTTGCTTGTTGGAATTTGTTGGACTGAGGTGGGTTATTTCAAGAATAAAATGGTATCCACTTAGAATTGAGTTTCCTTAAAGAAACTCTTTTTATTTTGTTCATTTCCCATTGTGATTATCCATAAGTACTTCATCCATGATTACAAGGACAGAACTTTTGAGGTTTAGCAGAAAAGTGTATGACTAACAATCGGTAGGTTAAAGCTGAGCCCTGCTCAGGCTTACAATGTCCTTGAGCGAGACTTTAAATCTCAACTGCTTAGTCAACCCAAGCATTAGCATTATGATTATAAGCAGGTAGTTACTATGACTACATGTAGTTGATTGAGAGCTGTATAAAAGAATGAATATACTACCAATATTGCAACTAAGAAAGTTGACCGTAGGCCTATATTCTAGTATGCAGGTAGACTATGAGTATATGTAGTCCTCTGATTTCTGTCTAATATCAGAAAAAGGTAGAGCACTATATACAAGCACCTTTATTTACATCATGCTTACCATATTTTATCATTGTTTTAACAGCTAATTGTGCTTTATTTTTTACAGTCAGTTGAAGATGAAAATATAAAACTAATCCTAAATTTAATTCAAATCCTATCAGCACCTCTATGCTGCAAATACTGCTAAAACAAGACAAACACATCAACAGAAAAACAATCCAGAGATCGACATGAAACTTACACAAGAAACAAAGTACCATTGTATGTTAGTAACATCAAAAAAATATCTGCATATTTCAACAGATTTCAAAAAGCAAACACCAAAGCAATAGGCAAATCAAAAATATCTACAGAAACTTTAAATATTAGTCCACAAAGAGACGGAAATGATAGTTATGAGAATTTTGTTTTCAGAAAAGACATTCAACTACATGATGTATGTACTAGAGAACAGAAAATAAGGTTTTGTTTTTTGCCTGTCATATATAATGGATACCGGTACCAATTATTCTTATTTCCAGTCACAAATCTGTGTAATTTTTAATCCATATGAATTATGTCAATTGTTTGTCATAAAATTAACATCATTTGGGAGAAATGTACAACCCTATTCAAGCATAAAAAGTCCCAGTTCAAGTAAAGATGATAGTACTGGGTGTGTGCGCAGGGGAAGAATTTCGTTCAGAGGTACGAGAGTCCATTTGGATTCTCATGGATGGAGTTTGAGCGAGTTTTTGGGTTCTCCTCCATTCACTTTGTGTGGGAGCTTTTGTGATTTACGAGAGTCTACTTGGATTATGTTGGACATGTTTTGCGAGAGTAGACTCTCGGACGCAAGCCGAAATTCTAGCCCTGGTGCGATCATTTAACCATGCCGTGGTGCGTATAATGTATCTCCACTGCATTTTATGCTAAACACACCATCTATTTTGTCTAATTAGAATAAACAGCAATCAGGTTTTTTGCTTCGTAAAACATCATGCAATTTAATGACTACAACTTATACGAATAAACTCTGTACTGTACTATAATTCCTCAGTCAAAATTGATCATGTGATCATGTTGATCTGAGGTATCGGTTACATTTGTATAAAATAGGAGCAGTGCCCTCTCGATTTTTGTTTACGTTGTGCATAACAGAAATTGCGACATTGAGTTAAGTTAATATACATGTAGAGTACGGTATTGAAGAAAGACAGTGCGTATAGTAGAGTTGGTGTTATTATGTGGTTTAGGCAGTCCAGGCTAACTACGGTTAGTGTTATCCGAGGTGTTATCATACATAGAAACAATGATTTAATCATGCTTAGTGTGCTATTGTGCAGTGCATAAGTCAAAGTGAGCTGTTATTTGCAAAACTAATAATAGCAATAGGACATTGCAACAATATGAAGCGGATTAATATTCATATATAAGTTAATTAATATTCATTAGGAGAAAAAACATGCAGAGCCAAGGTGCTATATTAGTCACAACTACAAAACCGAACTTAGTATAATGCGAAAAAGATGAATAAGAGCTAAAAAAAGCACAAACATGTAAGGTGCAGATAATAAATATTATAAAGTCAATGAACTGTGTGACATTGTAGAAATATAATGTCAGGAAAGCCGGTTGGGTATGGCAGCACTGCTGTCTACCCGGTTGGGTATGGCAGCAGTGCTGTCTACCCGGTTGGGTATGGCAGCAGTGCTGTCTACCCGGTTGGGTATGGCAGCAGTGCTGTCTACCCGGTTGGGTATGGCAGCAGTGCTGTCTACCCAGTTGGGTATGGCAGCAGTACTGTCTACCAAGTTTTCAGACCATCTCAGATCTAACAAATCCAATCTTCCAGAGAGACAGTAGCTGCCCATTTCAACTCTGGTGCCCACTATATTGGACACGCCAAAATCACAGGCATTTTATCCCGGGGGGGAGGGGTACTCAAATTTGGTTTTGGTAGGGGTGTGTCGCTGAGATATATGAAGTACCACCCATGTATATACCAATTTTCAAGAAAAAGGGACCCATCTATATACCAAATTCCCAAAGAGTCGAATTTATACAAAAATTTGAATTTTCTCCGAAAATTTACGCTAATTTGGCGCAATTTTCCTGATTTTTGTATGAAATTTAGAAAAAAATCTTAAATTTGCGCAATTTTGGCACAAAA
>JXSR01S004697.1:64553-77836 GCA_000969725.1 Ophiothrix spiculata
AGTTGTTATTTCCGGAAATGACGTACGCTCCAAGTCAATGCGCTGTGGAAGTAAACACGAATTCAACTCGACTAACGACGACAGGTGTTCACACTTACGTAAAGTCGTCGTTAGTCGTGCTTCATCGACTTACTAACGCGACTTAACTCGCTATTTAGCGAGTAAAAAACTCGATGTAAGACGACTTTTTGAAAGATGACTTAAGTCGACTCGAACTGTTCACACACAAGCGAATTTTGAACTCGATATAACTCGAAGATGACTAAAGATGACTTATTAAGATGACTTTTTGGCTCTGTCTGAACGGGGTGTTAGTATGTAGTGCAGTGAAAGAGAGAAAAAGATGGAAAATTAAAAACACAAAAGAGCAACTTATCACATATTTGTAACACAAGCATTAACATCAATCATAAATTAGTCAAATACAACCAGAGGGAAAAAATCATCTGTTAGACTCTTAACGCAGTCTTAGATTTGTGTATGACATAGTATGTAATGATAAAGGGTTTGATGTGTGTGCAAATCATACACACTGGTACAAATGTTGTACTCTAATTAAATCACTAAAGATACTGACTTAATTCGCCATGGTTTATCAAAAGTGTCTTTAGTTCTCAGAATTATAACATTTTGCAAAAGATATATCAACTCTTCAAAATGTCAAAGCATGCTCACACCTCACAGAGTGAATTGCATTTATCTTGGGAGAGATAATTTTACGAGAAGGCTCTGGGTGAGCTAACAGTAGTCAAGACTCACTTTACGGATAAGTTGCCAGCGAGAAGAAAAATTGGTGAAAAGCTGAAATAACTTTCAACTCCTTCTGAAAGTATTATAGTGAGCTTTGAAATTTTGAAAGCGTATCTACTGATGCTCGGCCAATTTGCCGATTTTGCTACTCGGTCGAGACTCTTCTGCCTACTCTTTTGGTATGTGACTAACACATTTATGCCATATTCGATATTGAAATACAATGTATGTATGTCTGCATACCTGTTTTCATAGTTTTAGGATCAGCATAGCACCCATCCATTTTGAGAAAGTCAACACCCCAGTCAGCAATAGTTTTAGCATCCACTTCCAAGTAATCCAGACTCCCCGGGTACCCACCACATGTTTTGGTGCCATAGTCCAGATATATGCCTATCTTGAGACCTTTGGAATGCACCTGTGTTAGTAAGAATGATAAAGAATTCACCACATATGAGATGAAAGCAAAACAGCAAAGAAAACAGCATCTCATCAAGTGAGTGCAAGAAGGTCATATCTGCAATGGCTGCCTTGTGTTTAATTTTTTAACACCTAGTCACTAGATTTTCACATATCCCTCAAAAATTCTCTGCCATATGTCAGTGGCTCTTGAAATGGTTCTTCAGATGACACCGTCATCTGAAGAACCATTTCAAGTGCCACTGACCCAAGACTGGAGATGCAGTCAAAAATCAATGACAAATAGCAGCTATTGCAGATATGAATTTCTTGCACTCACATGACGATCTATACTCTATAAACCTTGAAGTATGCAACAAGCAATCAGTCTCTGTTACGAGATCCATAGCATATCCCTTGTATTCTACAACATTGTGAGCTGATGGTTTTGTATTGTGAAAGAGACTAGAAATGATTGATTAGTATTAATTAAGACCAAATCACTACATATTAATACATTTCTGGTACATGAATCTTTCATGATTTTGGTATTATTTTTGGTTAAATTTGTTGCTGCTACATGGATAATCATGAATATAAATTAATTTGAATATTCAACTTGATTGCGGTACGTTGTTATTATTCGAAAAAGTACGGACTAATTTAATTCCGTGTATGGTTATATTGGTTTATGTGCATTAATAGGCTGCTTGTTGCATACCTCAAGGTTTACAGCATCTACCTGGGAATCTTGTTAACACAAAACCACAAAACAAAAGATTCACCAGATGAAAGCAAAACAGCAAAGGAAAAAACAGCATCTTAACTCTGTAAACCTAAAAGTATCCAACAAGCAGCCGATTAATGCACATAAAACCAATATGACCATACAGTGAAATAAATTAGTCCACATTTTTTGAATCATAACCACATCCCCAATCTTGCTGAATATTCAAATAAACTTATATTCAAGATTTGTCCATGTGGTAGCAACAAAATTAGCCAAAAATAATGCCAAAATCATGACCGATCCAAGTACAAAAATATTAATACGCAGTGATTTGATCTTGATCAATCCTAATCAATCATTACTAGTCTCTTACACAATACAAAACAACCAGTTCACAATGTTGCATGATACAAGGGATATGCCATTATAGATCTTGTAACAGAGTCTGATTGCTTGTTGCATACTTCAAAGTTTATAGAGTATTATATCTGGGAATCTTGTTAACACAAAACCACAAAACAAAAGTTTAGATGATTGTGGGAATGGAAAAGTAGTTTTGCGTTAAAACTTGTACCCCTTGAGACATTTTCTATTTCAAAGCTCCTCATAGAAAAAGAGAGAGGTGAAAAGAATCTTGTGTTTTCATCAAAATTCGAACCCAGGACCTCTCGCACCCCAAATCATGCACACAATTAGCAAACCTAGATTAGGATGCTGCCCATGTTAGCAATTTGACACCCATATAGGACCCCTGTCTACGACATATTTGGACTTGGGCACATTTTTTGTTACTGAGCACCTCCCAACTATGTCACCTGCATATCACTCTTGTGTTATCAGGGTTTTTGCTTCATTAGATTTTGTGTTAACAAGGTTCTGTACATGTTTTGTTGTCATGGAATTGTTTATTTCTCTTTACTCCAATAGAGAGAAACCGATGAACAGATTTGGGATAAAAATAAACAAGTACACTGAGCGATGCCCTTTTCAAATTCAAATGATATTAGATTCATGAAAACTGCACTTCATTTGGCAATTGACTACCCAAAATAGAATGCAATTAAGACCCAAATCCATGCTTCTCTGACAAGGCCAAAGGAATTAGCCAACATCAATGACTTTAACTCATTCAAAAGTCAATGTTGGTAAATGATCAGTACTTTTCTTGCCTGTGTAGGTCGGCATGGACTTGGGTCAGTGTTGTATTCATGTATTTATAGTATTTTTAATAATTAAATTTCTCCGCACAGGGTTTTGGAGAACGACGCGCGTTGCTACAGTGGTTTGCGTGAAAGTCGCACATATTTACAGCGTGTGATTGGCCTAATTCCAGTGCTTGTAGTGCTTGTGAATTGCCGACGATCACGCGTGGTACGCTCGAGTTAAACGATGCAGTGCGTAGGAAAATTTAATAAATGAAAACACTATAATTGTCTGGCAACCAGACCCAGACCAAGACAATCAGAGAAGCAAAATGTTTCTGAAGAAAAACTTTAGTCAAGGGTTTTTTTAGAAATAAACAATTCAATTGGTTTAGTACAAACAAATCACTCCATTAAGACACATCACGGAAGATTGCTATACCCTTCTTCATGGTGTGCACATTCATTTGCCTGCACCCATCCATCTTGAGCATATCGATACCCCACTCTGCAAAAGTCTTAGCATCCAATTCCAGATGTTGCCCACTGGCTGGAAGGCCTTGGCAGGTAAAATTGCCATAAGCTGTGTATAGGCCTAGCTTGAGGCCTTTGGAATGGACCTATAGTGATAATGAGAGGGTAAAATTTGTGTACTCTGTATTTTCTGAATGTTTTATGTACGGCCATTGCCACCTGGGCTCCCTGGAAGAACAGTGCTAGTGCATTGAAGGATAACCCAGGATAAAGAATGAAATAAATTATAAATACATTATGAGCATATCAATACCCAACTCTGCAAATGTCGTTGCAACTATTCCATATGTTGTCCACTGGCTGGAAGGCCTTTTTCTGGAAAGTAAAATTACTATATGCTGTGTACACTGTACAGGCTTACAAAAACTGTAGCTTAAGGCCTTCAGAATACCCAATTAGCAAATGTCTTAAGCATACAGTTCAAGGGGTTGCCCACTGGCAGGGTACACTGTACAGGCCTACAAAAATTGTAGCATAAGGCCTTTGGAATGGACTAATTAATACCCCAATTCGCAAATGTCTTAAGCATACAGTTCAAGATGTTGCCCACTGGCTGGAAGTCCTTGGCAGGTAAAACTACTAAAAGCTTTGTTAAAAGACACCTTTTTTTGGCAATCAGACCCCTAAAATGTTGATATGTATCTAACCAAAGGGTTCAAAATTAGCCCCAAAATTGACTATTTTGTTTGGAAGTCCCATAATTTTGACTGATTCTTGTGTAGCAGTGTGGTGATTGCACCCCAAGATTTCAGAATTCCCTGATACATACTTAGCTTATAATGAAGGCCTTTGGAATGGGTCTATATGATGAGAGGATAATAATATCCGGGATGTCGGTGAGTCGTTTGGAGAAAACGTGACAAATATCTGACTGTTCTGAACAAGGATTTGAGGCTGTGGCCTCCCCTCTATCAATCAAGTTTATATTCCACCATGAGCTACTAAGGACAGATGAGATCAAAGTGGAAGTGTAAATTTTAGTTATCTCCCCACTAGTGGTCAAAACTTGAAGTAAAAATTCTAACCTTGTTCAAAATTTGAACCCATAATCTTAATTTGCTAAGATTAATTTGTCTTTCTACTTAATAAAGACTCCAAAAAAAGGTGTCGCCTCACCTTGGAAAAATGACTCGTGCGCAAATATGGAACTCGCAAACGTAATTTGAACATTTTGTGTACAACCGCTAGAGAATCTCAGCTTTCATTTGACACCATATTTCTTACAATTAACTGAGAAACATTGAAGTTATGAACTTTTAAAACCCTCAAGCTCAATTTAAACACGTTGCTAATTTCATTTTTCAGACTGTATAAACCAGTAACGCAAGGCTATGGATCAATATGAGCTAAGTGAGTTTGGTCTGAAGTGTGTGGTTTTTTGAAAGCATGCATGCTCTAAACATCGTCCATAAACTTGCAGGAGCGCCAAGGGGGGAATTTGGGGGAAATGCCCGGCAATACCCCAGTCATAAGCTTTCCCCTCCCCTTACCCACAGTTTCAGTCGTTGACACAAATTTAACACTCAATTTCAAACTTGCTTATACCCATATTGATCCATAGTCTTGTGTAAATGGTTTGTACAGTGCGAAAAATGAACACTCAAGTGATTCCCTCAACTTTACAGCTCAATTTCTGCTTTATTGCAGTGTGTCATTTTTGTTATTTTTAAAAGTAATTTTAAGAGTAAAAATGCTAACTATAATTTGTAAAAATTATTTCCAAGTTTAAAGCGGACTCTCTTAAGTCACACTTGAACTGTTTTCTTCTATTAAAAGGCAAATTATGTAAAATATATGCTATAGAATACCCATATGACTTAAGGGCAACTTTTAAGGGTGCTCCAATGTACCTTAAAAGTTACCCTTAAAATTATAAGAGTTAAGGGATTCCCTTAAATATTTGTTCATTTAAAGGGGCATGGTCTGATTGCCTCAACTTTTTTTCGAATTTTTTGAGATTTTGGTACCAAAATGGCGCTCATATTTATTTCATTATCCATGTGAAATTTCACGGCTGAGTGATGTTCCGTTTTGGAGATATGTATGAAAATGTGTCTATTCTCTATTCACCGCCATATGTCAGTCCCCCTATATTTTTGGACACAGTCGATTGTGTGTGAGAGGGATGAAACTTTACTGTCAATTTGCCAGTTATTAAGTGATTTCATATTATTGTTGGTCGGGTAGATGAAACGCTTGTTCTGAATAATAAATTTGGTGCACCGTGTCTAATCTTGACCATCCACAATCAGTTAATTGAACTGCTCGAACCCTTTCAATAGTTTGTGTTCATTATGCGGAAATTTGAAATCAATATCATGAGCTATTTGATTGACTATCCTTGAGATAAATGTGATGTCTGGAGAAAATACCATGCTGGCTACATAAAAATACTTTCACGTTTGCTGTATATTTTGGATCTATTATAATGTACATGTTATCGTGGTTAAGCCAGGCGGTACATAAATCAAATCTAAACATGCATGTAGCACTACTGCGACAAGAAGTTTATTTTACCCAAACACTGATTATTGTCAGAGTAAGCTGTCATATTTGTCTATGACGAGTCATTCATCACAACATTAATTTCATTTTAAGTATTAAAACGTGTTTAAAGTCGATCCACTTTTATACTCTTGTTGAGGACAAAAATAATAGTAACATCTAAGGCCTACTGAACCATTAAAGTGTGGCTTTTACTCCATAAATGGACTTTTTTTTTCCCCGTTACCATGTTTACAGAGTGAGCCCAATCTTAGGATGTTAACATCTTAAGATTTGGGGAATACCCTGGTCACTTAAAAGTTACCAAGGTATCCCCCCTTAAAAACACCCTTCATGGATTTTACATTGAAAGTCTGGTCAATGATAAAGCATGTAAATACAGAAAAAAAACATTTTGAAAATCGGATGAACTGTTTCAAAATGGCAGTTTAAAAAAAAATACTACGAACTTACAGTAAAGTGCATTGAAGTGTATTGAAACATAATATAATCTATTTCAGACATATATTAGACAGGCATTGATTGCAAAGTATGATTTAGCAAATTATATTTCAGTCCCTGCACATCATCATTGATCTTTGAAATAATTTACCTCTTGGCGAATGGTATGGGAGTACATATGAGCCTGGACAGGGTATAATTATGGTAACCATAATTAATTTTACGCAGTAACTTATGGGCGGCTCCTAAATACAAAATTGCCCATAAAATCAAAACGATTTGATCGATTCAGCTGAAATTTGAAACTTAAATCACTTGAGTGGTCCAGTCTTTAATATCACATCGAAAACTAAATTTTGCAAAATCGGACCAAGCTCCTTTAAGTGCAACTCTAAGAGTTTGTCTTACAATTCAAGATTTAAGGGAAACTCTTATTCTTAAAAAAGTTGAACTTAAGTGTGCTTTATGAATACAGCCCTTGGTTCCTAAAGTTTAGTCACCATCGATTTGAATACATGTATGTACATGATATCAACAACTCAAAGTTCAGTCTGTGATGGTTTAAGCTAAACATCAAACTAGATAAGATTATCATGGAAATATGTGCATCCCATTGAATTTGTTTTCACATTCATACATGTAGGCCTTCTCTAAAATTCTGATAGCTCACATCATTCCATTTTCTATTATGCGCTGACCTGTCCTATTTTTTTGGCAGAGATGTAGTGAAAAATAATAAGCACTGCTGATTCATGAAGAATGATACATGAACTTTATTATCTCCTCAGTAAATCACAACTGATGGGTTTTGTTAAAAAGAGCATGTCTAAGAGCTAAACTTCATGTGCAATCTAAGAAAGTTGGGATTTTAGAGTATACCTCTACAACATCCAACAATGCTTTTCACATATCTCTAAGCCCACTTCCTCCAGTAAAAATAAACTGTATGCCCAAACAATTGAATACAGGAATGTAACACTGATCCAAGTCCATGCCTCACTATGAAAGCTAAAAGGGAGTATATTGCCCACAATGGTAGTAATTGCCATTTAATTTTAAAATCAAAATTGGACATTGATCAATAAGAACTTCCGTTTGACTGGTTAGGACTACATGGCTTGGCTCACTTTGCATTCCTGTATTCAATTTCCAATGCAAACTTTACATCAAACTCTTGATATGTTTTTATAAAGGCTCTTGTTGCTTTGTTGTGTGTACTTTGTGGCTGTGGTAATGAAAAACATTGCATCACTCAAATCTGTTGCTTGTTTTTCTGTTTGTTTATCCAGGTTGGTCACTAGGGGGCACATGGGTGTTCATGACAAAGTCATAGAACGCCAGGCCTAAATGCGAAAAGTAAAGACTGGATAGACCATAGAGGACTAATAAAAACACCATGCTGGCCATGGAAAAACGGACAAATGCACAGAATTTGGGGTTGCTCACGAAAGCTTAAAAATGCAACAAAGTAGTAAAAATATTTGGAAAAATTTCAACTTTTGTGCTATTTTGCAAACAAGCAAATTAAAAAACAAAGAAAAGTGATAATTGAGCAGCAATCAACAACTGAATTAATTCGAGGCTTATGAAGCTGAATTGAATTAGCAAACATCCTTATTTCAAAAGACAATGTTCTATTTTTTGCCTGAGCATCGATAGTCAGTCACCTCTTATACCGGTCCCTGGGAGGTGTTGACATTGGTTTTAGAACATGTTTGGACAATTTGGTTTCACTTTTCAGTGTTTTATTGTGGAAAAGGGAAAATCATGGAAATTGTTTAATTTGTTATACACAGAATTTAAATTTAGTAACACAGAGAAATTAGGTCGTTAAGGTGGAGCGTAAGGATGTTTCTGGAAATTAGAAACTGCATTTAAAGGCACTTGATTACATTGAACAAGTAAAGCTTAAAAGACTGAGCAAAATGGTTTTTGTTTGAAGGAAATCGGACATACGGTTGCCAAGATATGCTTGATTTTAATTTCTTTGTTTTCTATCATTTTTGCCAATATATTGATAAAGTTAATGAGCAACATTGGCTCATTAATGTGCTCATTAATATTCATATTTGCCTATATTTTACCAATATCTTATGAATAAACCTTCATACTATTTTTATTTTACATAATTTTAACTTGAAACTTTGCCAATGTGTTTCTATGGCCTAAAACATTAACATATGATTTACCCCCCCCCCCCATCTAATTTGCATATTTGCATAATTAATGAGCATTATACAAAAAGCTAATTAATTATGCAAATATGCAAATTAGTAAGGTTGGGCCGATCCACCCTAAATTGGTAATTTTTCGATTCCCGATTCAATTTTCAAATAATCGGCCGATCCGATACCGATCCCGATTTTGATATGAAGTTACTTAAACTCTCAACAGAAATAAAGTGTTAAGCATCACTGGTACTTTTTTCATGAATTTGATCATTTAGTAATGTAGAAATCGAAATAATGATCAAGATTGACAATAAAAGAATTGAAAGCAAGTTATTTTGTTAGTCTGTTTAGTCCAACAAGGCAGAATGCTTGCATTTTAAACACATTTTATTGAGATTTCCAGCTACTTGTTCAAGCTGTTTTTGTATGTATGGATCGGTTGGCTGAATCGGTAGAGTTCTGTGGTATTTGCCGATCCCGATTCGTCACCGATCTCACAATAACTGGCCAGATTTCCGATCCGGCCGATTAATCGGCCCATCACTACAAATTAGATGGGCGGGTAAATCGTACATTAAAGTTTTAGGTCATAGAAACACATTGGAAAAGTTTCAAGTTAAAATTATTAAAGGTAAAAGTAGTATGAAGGTTTATTCATAATATATTGGACAAATAATGGCAAAAATTAATATTAATGAGCACATTTTGCCAGTTTTCCACATTAACTTCATCAATATATTGGCAAAAACAATAGAATACAAAGAAACTTTAAAAAGCAATATCTCAAAAACCGTTTGTCCGATTTGGCTCAAATTTTGGAATTAAGATTTTTTTGCGTAGCTCTTTGCAACAGGCCTATTTTTATCTCAGTCAGAGCAACTTCATTTTGCCTTTAATACCACCTTAATCTAGTCCACAGTAAGTGATAGTTTAAGACTAAGATTAAAGAATATCTTACAATTTAATGCCCTCTATGGAATAAAATTCTTATTAGCTTGAAATTTCTCATTTCAGTGTATTGTACTTGTTTAATCTATTACCTTATCTGTCAATTAATATCCAAATCAAGGTTGAATCATTCACATTTAATCTATGGAAGACCTTTACCTATTAGCTCTAATCTTATCTTTTGGAAAATGAACTAAAACCAATATTTAATAATTTGGTGGTATTCTGATTTCCAATTCTTGATTTTATGTAATCTAGTCATTTTAAATATCATTGAAGAACTAGAAGTACAATTATGACATTTATTCAGATTCCTTATTCATAAGATAGGTATTAGGAATTGGGGTCCTCCATATTTGGTATTTTATTAAAAGGGTCTATTTGTCAGCCAGACCGTCACGTTTAAGGAGCTCATTTGCACATGAGCTCACCTTGTTTAGGCTTTTGCCAAGGAAACCCAACTTGGTACTTGTACCAAGTAAGCTAAAGGAAGCTTATCTTCAACAGGGCTCCAAGAGTTTTTTAAATTCAGTTTTGAATGCAGGAGGAAGACCGGAGTACCCGGAGAAAAACCTACAGAAGCGAGCATGGACTGAAAACCAAATGCACATAAAGCGCCGGGCGCGGGACTCAAACCCGGTCCCTCATTGGTGCAAGGCGAGGGAACTACCGCTGCGCCAACATGCTCCCCTAAACAACATTCCAGGAGAGCGATTCTCTGAGCTCCCCACTACCATTACAAAAACACTGTTTCACAAGGGAATATTTGGAATCGAGCTCCTACAAATTACACTACTCGCCAAACTCAGGAGAATAGTTGACAAAAGCTCCTACAATTTCTAGAAATGAAGGCTTGGAAATCATGAAACTTTGTTTTTAACAAAACTTTCAAGGTAATGTTTCATGCCAGGGAGTAACATGGAACAGCCTCAATTGACCAATCAGAAGTCAGTATTTCACTCTGTGACATCATTGCGTTTAACAGAATATAAGTGAACTAAATCAAGTGAAAATTTCAGCATGCATTGATTTTTTATTTAGAAAAGCAGGAAAACTAAAACCTTAAAGCTATTTGCATGGTTATATATCATGTGTGCTATTATTTTACCTTCAGTTCAAGTGATTGTCCCCCGGGGTAGGGGGGGGGGGTACTCAAGTTTGGTTTTGGTAGGGGTGTGCCGCTGGGAAATTTGAAGTACCACCCATGTATATACCAATTTTCAAGAAAAAGGGACCCATCCATATACCAAATTCCCCAAATTTTGAAGTCAAATTTATACAAAAATTTAAATTTTCTCCAAAATTTGGCGCGGATTTCCTAATTTTTGTTTGAAATTTAGAAAAAAATCCAAAAATTGTGCCATTTTGTTGCAAATTTTAGAAAATTTTGAAAAACAGACCCACCAAAATACCACATTTTGCAAAGAAAAATGACTCATTGGCATACCAGACAGCCTGATTTGCTACCCAAGTTTGCAGCACTTCCCCGTAATCACGTTTGTACTAAGTACCCCCCCCCCCACCGGGATTGTCATTTATACCAAGGATATATGCACTGCTTGTAAATCTTAGTCACAATGAACATTGTAATCATGTGACAATTTCCATTAAAACTCTATTTTTTTCTTCCTCTAACTATTGAATCTAAAGGTAAGTATTGCAGATCCTATTAAAGGGGATCCTGATCTAGATCCTGTAGCTAATTAATTCAATTCATGTAGATCATATATTATTGCTTCCCATCGTGAATAAAACCTAGTATGTTTTAGGTGCATAATGAGTGCTCATAAATTTAAAAAAAAAAAGTCTGCAGAGTTAGAAAGCGATTAGGATAAAATCCTATAGTACATGTATAGAGAACTGTCACCAGAAATTGAATCTGGGACTGAAGTACTGCTTATATAGATCAAGATTTAGAAGACCTTTTACATGACCAACCTGGCTTTGTAAAGACTTACATAATCTGCCAATCCTTTGATGCTGCTTGGAAATCTCTTTGGATTAGTATAGAGTTTGCCATTCTGATCCCTCTCTGTTGCCATGCAGCAATCATCAATGTTGATACCCTAAATCCTCAAGCTGTTACAGACATCTACTATAAGCCAAACAATAATTTATTGGACATTTTAACAAAAATCCAGAGTGTGGGGCCTCATTGTTTGTAAATGCAACACCTACACTGGATTTTTGTTTACAGTGTCCAATAAATTTTTATATCATCTATAGACGATGGCATGGCAGAAAGGGGCCTCCAAAGTCCCTGCCCATCCCCAAGAGAGAAGAGGAAAAAACATTATAGACTCACATAATCTGCCAGTCCCTTGATGCCACTTGGGAATCTCTTTGGGTCTGCATAGAGTTTGCCATTCTGATCTCTTTCCGTCGCCATCCAGCAATCATCAATATTGATGTATTCGTACCCAACGTCCTTGTAACCATCTTCTACTAGACGGTCTGCCATGGCTTTGAAAAGTTTCTCACTGATTGTGATTTAAAAAAAGAGAAAAAATCTTGAATTGTAACTTCAAAACTTTAAAGCATGTAGGTAACAAAAATAAAATTTTATCAGGCCAAAAAAGACTTCCTGTGACCCCCACGCATTTCTTTTTAATGGTCTTAAATCACACGTAGCTTTTTTTCTCTTATATTTGTATAGAAAATAGATATATTAACCAAACTGACAAATCCCGATAGTGGGGAAAGAAATATTCCTGAAAAAAGCTTACTGGTATCATCGGACTATACTCTGTGAAAAAAAAAAACTTCAATTCAGATTCCCTTAGACTTCTGATCTAAACTATAATTTTACCAATATTCAACGTACAAAATTGGAAAAAGCGACACATTAAGCAATCAGCTGGCAAAACACGGTGGTGGGCATTGCTTTTTCAAGACTTGTAATTTAAACAAAAATTAAATAAATGCATTCCGCATTGCAATTTTTAGGTCTACCTGCTACAGGAAACAGACTTGTTTCTTTTTTTGGCCTAATCCAACGTCTGACTTGAAAAAAGCTGCAACTCTTAGAGGGTAGCAACCCCGCTTTGAAATATTCTCTTTTCACACCTCTTTTAATCCTGTTTGAATAACCATTCAAGTGGTCATGTACAGTTGAGAGATAAACAAACTACATATTGGCATGAGTATTGGAGCTATAATAGCGATACACACTACTACTAGATATCAGAAATGATGCTACCGTATTTCTAATATTTTAAATAAATCAGATAAAGAATGATAACAAAATATGCATACTTGTATTTCTCATTATTCTTATAATATAATAATAATAATAATAATTCCGGCATTTATACAGCGCCTTTTCCAGTGGAAACAAAGCGCTGGCCATTATAATTACGCCATAACAAGAATCGTCAGAACCATTTTGCCTTAAACTAGGCCATTTGCGGCCAATGACCAAAGGCACAGACCTACCAGCACTTACGTTGTGATATTCCCCCCTAAACAGCTCCCCATACGCTCGGGTCGACGAAGCAAATGTGATTAAGTTATTTGCCCAGGTTCACAATTCTTAGAATCTTTATCAAGGTGGTCATGGTTATCTTTATCATTTTTTGAGAACTACTTTTACCTGATACAATTATCTGGATCAGCTGTACAGTTGATATTGCAGCGGAATCTCTCCCATGCTAACCATCCCAT